>JAUEJL010117852.1:0-12056 GCA_032274825.1 Drosophyllum lusitanicum | reverse complement strand
GATGTGGTTATCCCCCATGTGGGCACGTGTTGACCGTGGCTAGCTACCACGTGGAGACATTGTGGCTCAATGGACAGACCCGCATCCTTATGTGCTCATGTGTGTAATTTTGTATGTTGTATTTATTGCCAAACTCATTTTTTTGAAATATGGTGACTTGGTTTTGAAAGATAAATATTTTTGGTTATACTCACTAGCTATATTTTATAGCTAACATGTGTATAAAATGTTTTTTGTATCCGCGGATAGTCTAGTGGCCTATGTGAGACGGGTAGATGCTTTGGGCATTGCTATGGCTTTCTTAGCTATCCGGTAATCTTTGGATTTCCTATTTATTTGTTAATGGTCGTGAGATTGACTTTTGTAACACCAAAAGTTTAGGTCATAATGATAAATGTTTATTAAGTTCATGAATGAGCTATGTATTCAAATTTGCAAAGATATTTAAAAGAAGTTAACATTCTTACAAGTTTATAATGCTTTCGCTTTGTAGTAAATGATTTATATAAATTATGTTTAAAATGGATTTTGAAAAGTTTAAATTTTGTTTGAAAATTAGGGTGTTACATTAATTGTTTTATCCCTCAAGAGCAACGGGCAGGTAATTCTTGGGCATTTTAATTGTTTTTTATATTCATTCCCTCCGCATAATATAGTTGATATAATCACTGATTTCTTTTTTGAAAATTTTGTTGTATTACGATAAATTTATATGTTTGATAACCACTTAGTGGGTCTTTTAAAATCGTTGGTTAGTGGCATAAAGTTGTTTAGAAAACTACCACTACCACTTTAGGACTCTTTAAAATTGATTGTTAGTGTGTAAGTAAATAACCGTACAGAAACTTTAACTCTATATAATTACTGGGTAGTGAAACATCCGTTATGTTAGTGGGTTTTGTAACTAAACTTATAACTTAAAATTTTATATAAAGATTTAAAATGTATAAGTTTTCTTATTTTTTTAACTTATAACTTGGTACATAAAATTAAGGTTGTTATTACATGGATATTTGAATTCAATGTTATCTTGTGTTTTCAGTTATATTTAATTAAATAATAATTTATACTTAAGCAATTTATGTACATACAAACATAATCTATTATATGTTAGGATCTTATTTTTATGCGATCTAATTTGTGTATACTTAGATTGATGTTATTATTATTTAATTTTTAATAAATTTAGTTTACAATTTCAAAGATTCAAATATATAATCAGCTAACAAAAATGTATTTTAAGCACTTGATATTATAACATCAACAATAATATCATGGTTGTGTCTTTACAATGTCGGGATATAACTCCATCACGAGAAACACATTAAAATTGTACTAAAAACTTTTAGACGAGTAATATAATTTTATATTTTTTTTAAAATCATGTATAAAAAATATTAAATATAAAAGTTTTATTTACGTATTCGAGCAACGCAAGAGTATAACACTAGTTTTAAACTTTTGATTGTAAGCGGGGGCTGAGGGGCTAGAAAATTTAGGGTGCTATACGTTTTCTTCCTTATGGTGATGGTCGGCGCTTGATAGCTTAAGCGTCGACAATTTTAAGGGGCTTCAAAAGGTGAGCTACTCTAAGTCTTTGTAAGTTGGAAAAAAGGAGGAGGGTTATGTTAATCTCCAATATTATGCTTTTCCTGCAGGGCTGAGCATGGAAATGAAGACAATATAATTGCTTCACGATTTATGTACATGATGGAATATCAGTGTTCCCACGCCACAATGGGCTCAAAACATGATCTTCCAAAGATAATGGAAGGTTTCTTGGTCTTGATTTTATTATTTTGTTGTGTAGTGTGGAAGTATTGTAACTCAAAAGGCTTTTATGGTTTGTGTCGAGTTATTTTAAATACGTCATGGAAAGGATTGCTAAGAAAAGAGTGGAGAAATCGTGTTCTTGAGTTTATTTTTATAAGCGAATGAAAAGGTTGGGAGAGATTAAGAGGGACAATTTTATCATTTTTATGTCTTAAACTTTCCTCGAAAGTTTCTGTATTCCTTTCATTTCCTCCCCTTACCTTTCCTTCATGTAAAAACTCGAGAACAAACTTATAAGCAAGGATCCGTCAAAAATTATAGGTGGTTTGGTATGGCACAAAACTTCTCCTATTTTTGGTTAAACTCAAGAGACAAGGTGAAGAAAAAACTAAATTGGATGGATTTTCCTTCCTTCATTGTCACTTTGTATTTTGGGTTTTGGGTTAAACTCAAGAGACAAGGCAATAAAAAAACTAAATTATTTTATTCGGTTTTCGGGTATTTCATTTTTTAAAAATAACTAATAACTGAACCGTATAAGAATTTGGTTTATTTGGTTTCAGTTTACTTGGGTTTGGTTAGGATAAATCCTTATTCTGATTTAACCGAATAAGAATTTTTGCATTCGCTTTTTTGTTGAGTTTTTCTATTATGTTCGTTTAATTGAATAATGGAGAAAAAAAATATTTTGAACGTGGTTATAAACTCTCAAGATGTTTTATATTTGTCTTCTGATATTTTTAATACTAGTATTTAATAAATATAATTATGTATATAAAATGATCATGAGTCTCCATAGATAATAACAATAATTAGTTAGGTATGTGATTAAATCAAACTAATGAAGTTACTTACCAAATTTCTATTTTATGATATGGAACCAAATATAGTGTTTACAAAAACCAAACATGACGTGAAACCAAATATAATGCTTACAAAAACCAAATGTGATTAAATCAAACTAATGAAGCTTTAGTTTAGCATACCCTAATTATAAACGCTATTACGAGATCAAACGACAGATAAAAGTGAATCATTAAATATTTAATTTATTGATATTTATGATAAAAAAAAGATACATAGTAAATAATTTATTAGTTATTATGGTTTATTTTCTTATAACAACTACAAGGAATGTGTCCAAATTACCTAAATAAGAAACCCCATATCCTAATAATCCAAAATGAATAACCCAAATTTAATTTTTTCGATTTAATTTATTCAAATTCGTATTTTTTTCCATAGAGTCAAACACTACACCCCCGTAGACAAAACGAGTTGATGCTTCTGCTGCCAACCCATCTATGCAGACAAATTACAGGTCTTGAGAATGCTCTTCATTTGCGAATCTAACAATCTCTTGCATTTCTTCCTTCCTTTTCTTGCATAAATTTCACATCCTTTTGGTTAATGGCTATCTCACCATTCGACCAATAAGGTCTACCAGAAATGACTTGTGTACCAGTGAGAAACGTTGACGATCGGATTCAGATGGGAAGCTGCAATCAAATAGAAAACACCAAAATCGGAATCATGAGAGCTCTTGTTGAAAGACAAGACCCCTCTTCTAAGGTATTCTTCATACTCTTTCTGTATATCAGACTGCTCCTGACTGTCAACCGCATTCATTTGGGTTTTTTTCTTAATAAGTAAATGCATTTCATCATTAAGAGGATCAGAAATATTTGAATTTCTGCAGCAAAAAGTAGCTAGCTGCATTGATCATTTTCATTCAAGTTAATTACATTGCACTGCCAATTGTATCAAGAATCAATCACGAATCGAAGCAATCACACAATAATCTTATGAACTTGATCGTATAAATGTATGCGTATGATTGAGTATACGACCAAGAACACAGAGACGTATTTTGAGAATATTGAATGATTAGTGATTTAGGGTTTATATACTTGTATTTATACTTTTACGGTATTTACACAAAATACTCTAAACTATGACTATCGTTATATGTACTAACAAACTTTACTAAAATATATTGAACACAATACAAGGGATCTAATATTAACTGTCAATTTTTTCGCCTTCATGAGGTTACAATTTAAGCTTCTAAGTTGAAGTTGATAAGCTTATAAGCCAAAAATAATTAGCTTACGAGAATTCTAATAAGCTCGTAAATCGCAAAATAAGCTAATCCATACACTCCTTTAATATTTCAGATTTCTATATAGAAATGAAGTCTTTCTGTATAAAATTTAAATGAAGTTAATATTGTTTATACGTCGACAACCTTCAACCATCGTCTAAAACACCACCACCTTCGATCACTATTAACATCATTAATCATCTTCCATACCTTCGCTAATCAATCGTCGCCTTTCACCAACCATCATGTTTATTTAGGTCAAAAAATTGTTGAGAATTTACGTTGAATTGATAAGAATCAACTTGGATAATCGTTTGGATCATGTAGAAACACCTTCCAAAAGTAATTGTTCGTCCCTATCGATTTGGGTTTTCGAGATATTACTTTGGGTTAATCCAAAGACTGCCCTCTTCAATAACCAGAAGAAAAACACAGAAACTCGTATATTTATTTGTTCTTCCCAACTAGGGCGCTCTGCCCCTTGATCCCTGCTTTTTATCATGGTGGTGTTCAATGAACTAAAACGAGCGTGCACTCTGCACCTCCTAACTCGTATTAGTTTATCTTGAAAGCCCTTTCGGTCTCTAATAAACCACAATCAACTATAATATAGTTGATGACACTAAAAACACTAACAAAAATGATATTTAATTAAACATTTATCAAAATGTGATATTAAACATTTATATTTTAGGAATTTGTCGTTCTAAAACTTTTCTATTTGAAAAAAGACTTATACATAGGGCATCGTGTGATATGGTCAACAAATACTTAAGAATTGTTTTGAATGTTAAGTTATAAATTACAACCAGACTCAGAGAAAAGTTACTAATAAGCATCATGCCAATGCCTAACTACCACTTGATTATTATCTGGTGATCATTTTAGTCGATGATGAAAATATGACCCAAAAAAATCAACTTCTAATGACTTGGGACTTTTTAGAAAGTATGATGAATAATGTAAGAGAAATGAAAATGTAGATTGATATACCTCTTATAAGCTATAGCTAAACACAAAGTAAGATGACAATGAGTGTTCAAGATGGTTTCTGCTTATTGCAGGAAGTTGATGATTATATGATCCGCAGATTTTTAAGAGCCCGTGATTTGGACATCGAAAAGGCAGCTACCATGTTATTAAAGTGCCTGAGCTGGAGGAGAGAATTTATGCCTTGTGGGTTTATTGATCCTGCCACAATTGCAAATGATATTGCCCACAAAAAGGTGTTCATGCAAGGTGCAGATAGAGAGGGCCGTCCAATTGTAGTTGCCTTTGGTGGTCGACATAAACAAACAAGTCCCCACGAGTTCAAGGGTACATAACAACTAACAACTAACAACTTTTTCTTTGTGGGCAATAATCTGTGGTTATTCTAATTTGAAGTATTTTCTTTATCCTCAACAGGTTATGTGACTTACATTCTTGAAAAGATTTGCTCAAGGTAATATCTTCAAAAAGAAGAGGTAAATTAGGTAAATATTCACCTGTAGCTAATTCTAGTTTTAACATCCGGTGAATGGTGAATGATATTTCAGAATGCCAAGTGGACAGGAGAAATTTGTGTGCATTGCAGACATGAAAGGATACGGATACTCCAACAGTGACATACGAGGATACCTTGCAGCTTTAACAATATTGCAGGTTAGGAAAACATTTGACTAATTAATTGAACAGACAAGTACATCCTTCTTCATGAGCTGAAATTTGATTTTGTTAAGATTCAACTTGATGTGGATATTGGCAGGATTGTTACCCTGAGAGGCTAGGGAAATTGTTTGTTATTAATGTTCCTTACTTGTTTATGACTGCTTGGAAAGTTGTTCAGCCATTGATTGATGACAAAACGAAAAACAAGGTAAGGTTTCTAATTTCAGCTACTTGTTGATTTAGAAAAGTCGCCATTGTCGGATGTCTGTTGTTATTTGTATGAGCCAGTATTAATGATGAAATTCTTTCTTCCTGTTTGCAGATTGTTTTTGTTGAAGACAAGAAGTTGAGTTCTACCTTGACTGCAGATATTGAAGAAAGTCAAATTCCTGATATATATGGTGGTAAACTGCAATTGGTTCCTATCCAGGACTGATGACTGCCCATTCAGCTGCATCTCCTTCATTTTTTGTGTGTGTGTGTGTTGTGTGCTCTCATGGATCTTCTCCCTTACAACACAAAAAGGTAAGCCCTCATCCAAAAAAAAAAAAAAAACTTAGAGAAAATCCATGTCGTTTTCACCCAAAATCTCGTATATGGTTCGGGCTTGTGGCTTACGATGAAGACAGATATCTTCATGAGGATGGTGAGATGAAGTTTTCTTTATGTACAAAGATCAGTTAGATGTATATTCTAGTTTTTATTTTCTTTTCTTTTCTTGAGAGCGCGACATCACTATATTGTTCAGGGAATATTTTTCAATCAAAAGATTAGCATTTCAAGGTTTAAACTTGATATGTATGACTTCTTTAGACCATATGCCAAATTCATGAGTTAGTTAGGACTGATGGGCCAAGGCCTAAAAGGCTAAAACTTCAAATTTGATCATGTTTCATGTCCCCTGTGGGTTAATCGTTGAGATTTTTGGACTTCGATCACTTGGAACGTAATGTATATGTATATGTATCTATAACTATATCTATTTCTATACTACCTAATAAATAAATACATCTATGAAGTTTATATAGACATGTGTCATTTATTGTTAACTTCTTGGTTTTCTTTCTCATTTATGTAATTAATAATATGCAATTGACACTTAATTCTGTATGTAAATGTCATTTTACAATCTTTATGTTATTAACTTTATTATTCTATTCTATATAAAATAATAATAATAATAATATCATTAAAAACAACTATTTAATTTGTTCGTAATAAACCTAAAATTGTAATTCTCTCTAATTTCTCGCCTTTTTTCCTTATTACACAAAATGATTAAAAAAACATATATTTACACATTTTGCAATATATTGTTTACATAACTGCTCTGAGTTGTGTTCAATAAAGTCCATATAAAAATATAGTCATAAAATTTTAATATTCAATCACAGGTGATTCAGTATACAATCATATGTGATTTGTAAAAGCATCGCATATGAATTACGAAAATACCACTCCGCTCAAACTTTTAAAATGCAATCTGGACCATTGATGTCATTGATCCAAAGGCTAAAATTATTCCCTTAAGACTATGAATTAAGTATGGACTATATTGAACATTCTTCTAAACATATATGAAGTAAGTTATCAAATATAAATATATTATTATGAAACAATGAAATCACAACCTTATTACTTTAGTCACTAATCTTGCAAACTTCAGGTTACGATTTGAATAACCATTTAGTCGATGCATCTGTTTAAAATTTTAAATGGTCCATAAGGTTGGCATTACGTCTTTATATATCTCATTGCACCTTTTTAGAAAATTAAGGATTTGTCCCTACTTTATATATAGTGATAGATTATAGATTAACTTCCATGCGAGCAAACATAATACAAAATTGCTACTTTGAAAAAACTTTTGTTTTTTTTCAAATTTTCACTCCATCATTGACTCGGGATGGTCTATCCGGTTTTGCCAATCAATAAAATGATTATGGTCTATAAACTTTTGGTTAAGACTATATTTGATTCAGTTTCGCTAATCTTTGTTTAATATCAAAGGATGCAAAAGAAAAATAGTGCATCGTGACTTTTAAAGTTTTTCGTCATGAAATTTTTTTTATAGCTCTTCTAGAGCAATCTATCTATCTAATAATCTTATTAAAAGAAAAGAATATATGACATCATCATCTTTTTTTTACCAATTCCAACATTCTATTTCACAAAATTTCTTAATACCCCCTAATAATTACCTATCACAACCTCCTATTTTCAATGTATCACTTTCCTTATATCAAGGGTTATCATTCAAAATAAGTTTAGATACTAAAGTTTTTTAAATTTTCAAATTTTCCATATTTCTAGCTAATTAGTTTTGGTAAACAATATATGTTTATTATCCAACAATATATATGTAAATAGTGACATTAAGTTTAGAAACTTTCCAATGCCATTATCTATTAGTTAAAAACATGTTTATTTTAAAAACAATTAAAAATGTTTAAAACCACCACCGCATGAATTGAAATACTAGCCGCCCATTATTTCATTTTTAAATTACTTTTCAAATATAGATGTTTATTAATCAGGGGATCGTAACTATTGTAGACCTTTATATTTTAATTCTATAAACATTGTTGCACTTCGACATCACACATATTGCTCTGATTCTTCTTCATTTTGATAGCTATCAATTATGGAGAATTAACAACCATCTTCATCATCTTCAAAAAGACCTTTATTGGGACAATCTTCAGCTTCTACAAAGAAATCGTGGTTAAGAAATTCTACAGAAGACAATTATGTTTAGAATACGTTTTTTATTACTATGTATGTTTTACAATTGTATTTTCTATACATGTTAGTACTCTTAAAAACCTAAAACGTTTAAAATTTTGACTTTAATCATCCCTAGTGTTTATACACGCGATGTTAAGCTAGTTTGACTAATTATATATAGCATTTACTTCGTGTAGCAATAACAATACATAGTAGGAAAAACTGTCTAGCAGTAACACTTTTCTATTATTTATAGAACACATATAATAACCATCAATAGTTCACCAAATAATACTATATGTGCTTAAGTCATGAGTCATCATCATATATAAATAAATCATAAGTTAAACAAATCATGTGAATATAACAATAATTTTGCTGTAATAAGAGCTTTTAGATAATACTATACTAGTTGTTTAGCTTTCTAAAATGCATCTCATGATTTTCTCGTACACATTGTTAGCTTCTATTTGCCGTGACATCTTTATACTTTTCACCGCCTTTTTTTACTTATATACCCATCAATTGTCTTGCTACTAATGGCAAATCGTATTCTTAACATGTGTACCAAGATAATTATATCAACTACGTTAGTTATAATAATCTTTACATCGATTATCATGTTATTACATTCACTTTTGGGAATGTAATAGAGCCAACAATACATGTTTTATATTTAAAACTTATTTTTATTTTACTCATTGTTTACTTGGTTAAAAGTAAACATCAATTTATATTCTATTTAACATATTTGCTCATATATAGTCTCTAGTTATATAATAATAGCTTAATTACATAAAAAATTATAAATTTGCCGAATTTATTTTCACTTATAGAATAAATCTTTCAACCTCAGATGGATTTATTTACAAATAAGCTATAGAGAATGTCACGACTTTGGGTGCTATACATTTGTCATGAAATTTTTTAAATAAATAACTTTATATTTCTTTCTATTAGATAAATGATATATGTCTCATTTATAATATATCATTTGTATAAGTAAATTTAACAAGATATTACATAATTATTTTTATAATGTTTAAGCCATAAAAAATCATATCATATTTAACATACCATTGTTACATAGAATCTTGTATTCATATATTCTAATAAAGTTTTCCAATGTCTCAACCATTAAAAATCATGCATTAAGATATACCAATAAATAATCCATATAGATTTTTTATTTACTCAAAGTTATCATCACAATATTTTTTAATGTAAAAGCAAGAAAAAAATTCATAAAATAATTAGCATCAAGTTGTATCTTGACATCCAAGACTATAGTCTTTTCAATAATGTCCAAAGCTAAAATTTCACACTTTTGCAAGATTTGAAATGATAATCTTTACAATATTAACATATAAAAGTTAATAGAGAACATGATAATTTATACGATAAAGTTTAGCATACAAAAACGTTATAAGCTAAGATGTGTCAAAAATAAATGTAAATATGTTAAAAACTAAGAGTTAAACCAATATAGAACTAACATTGGAAACTTACCAAATAATCCAGAGTGGCATTCAAGACCTTAAATTTAAAGAAACCCAAAGGTATAAATAAAATATTTGTGAATTTAAGCGATTTGCAGATATTTATCACCATAAACTCGCATTACTTACATTTATTGATTGACAATAAAGATGATAATGATAATATATGGGTGACTTAAAGAAACAACCACATTTTAATATTATACTAATGAAGTCCATATTTGAAATTTTGTACTAATTAAGCAACATGTTCATTGACGGCATACAACTAGCTAGCGCCTATTACGTACGTAGGAATTAAATCGATCTCCATTATGTAGGAATTCCATTATAATATTCATTGATCACATATATATACAACTAGGCCCTATTCGATTTTTTTTCACATGCATGCATCCCATGGTTAATTAAATAGATCCAAACCTTACGCGAATGAGCAGATTAGTCGATAAGAGAAACAATAGAAAAGGAATAAAAAAAAGAGTTACTTGGCTTGAGCATACGAGAGAAACGATCAATGCAACAGAGGGATACGTACGGTGCGACAACCGGCGGCACTTTTTAAATTGAAACATTAACTCAACAAGTAATCGAATCGGTTTCATCCTTTTTATTGGTCGTCCTCTAACAATCATAGTGAGAACTCTAACGAAAAAGGGAATCAGTTCCCTCCTTCTTAGCCGATCGAATAAGCCCTCAAACCTCCATTCTTTTCGAGAAGAGCTTCGTAACCGATAAGATGTTATGAATTATAGAGAGAATAAGAGAAAACATTTTGGAGAGGAAGAAAATTATATTATATATTAGGTAATCATCAATTTATAGATGTATAATGATAAGAGGATAAGTATTCAACATTCAAATATTTTATCTAGGATAATACATATCTCTAGTATATCTTATCGAACTAATATTAGAGATAAGGACATCGATCTACCAATAATTATCTATGACAAAGATTAGTGAAATAAATCAATGAATACTGTTCTTATAAATCAATAGCTAATAATTTTGAGAACCATTCTTATTGCGAGTACTGTAAAAATAATCTTGGCTCTTGATTAAAATAAATTAATGAATAATAATTTTGACGGCTCATTAATGACTAATGATTGGCTCATTAATGATTAATTAATGGCTCGTTAGTGACTCATTAACGAGGGATAATTTGGGAAAATTAAGTCAATCTAATAATGACTCATTTACCTGGACGCAATTCATGGTTAGGTAAATATATAAATGACCAAAATAACTCTTTTAATGAGCATTAATGGTGGTTAGAAATTGTATTCGCGGTACTCACAATAATCACGGTTCCTAAATAGACTTCTCCCTACACACACACACACAAACGAGAATCATTTTTCGTGTGAGAATTCCTTTTGGCTCAATACTAGATGTATTTTGCGAAAATTAAGTTAATCTAATAATGACTCGTCAATTCGGACACAATTCACGTCTGGATAAATATATAAATAACGTCATTAACGGGGTTACATACCGTTCTCGCACAAAAAACAGTTCTCGTTTGAACTTATATATATATATATATATATGTGTGTGTGTGTGT
Source organism: Drosophyllum lusitanicum (assembly GCA_032274825.1). NCBI lineage: Eukaryota > Viridiplantae > Streptophyta > Magnoliopsida > Caryophyllales > Drosophyllaceae > Drosophyllum > Drosophyllum lusitanicum. Next base: position 733 of record JAUEJL010117852.1, on the reverse strand, counting down.
GTGTGTGTGTGTGTGTGTGTGTGTGTATATATATGTGTGTGTGTGTATACACTATATAATATATTTAACACCATCTCTCATACTTTATTTAATTAATTAAAATTCCAGCAATCAGGAATTACTAATATACTTTTAAATAACCTTCATTTCTATCTTCTACTTTACATACTACCCAGTAAAGATACTGTATAAAACTACACACTTCCCCAATCATAAAAATAAGAAAAATTTTGTTTAAAAAATGAAGAAAAGAGTTGAAAGAAATAAAAGAGAAAAAAATAAAACGGCATGTTACCGGATAGAAAATAGTCGCTGAATACCACATCTTTAGATTCTTAAAACGGAATGTTATCGTGTTGAAACTATTCGTCACCACAGCATTGCACGGCTACCATGCTAGTATGTATATGCGCGCACATGTGTGTATATATATATATATGATATAGATAATTACTATTTAAAATATTATATAGATAATTACTATGTATGTTTACAATCATTAGCTAACGAAACAATTAAGGTATTATCAAAATACGACTATTTAATATACTAGCATGATACCCGCGCAATGCGGTGGTAACGGATAATTTCTACTCATTAACATGTCCATTTTTAAGACGTATGGAGTATGATATTAATGTAATACGGTGACAGCAAATAATTTTCGTTTGGTGACATTTCTATTTTCTTTATCCTTTTTACATTTCCTTTACTTTTCTGTTCTCCATAATTG
>JAUEJL010117841.1:0-12056 GCA_032274825.1 Drosophyllum lusitanicum | reverse complement strand
GCTATTTGCCTAAAATGCCCCTCCAACATGTTTGGAAAGTGAAAATGACGGTTGTGTTTTTAATTAATTACATGTTTATCACAATTAATATTAATCTTTGATTAATTATGATTAATGACCACAAACGGTTCTCCCGATTCTCGCAATTGGTTCTCAAATGAACCCTCCCATATATATATATATATAATTATCTTATAAAAGACGATTGTAAGGAAATTCTATAAAATAAAAAAAATAAAAAATAGAGGTAGCTAGGTGTTAAAATATAGACAGCTTTCCAGTTAAAATAGACAGGGAACGGACGTTGAACAGTAAAATGGAAGCATAAGCGTACGCTGATTTGATTCCTCTACCGCATGCAGTCGATCTTCTCACACCATTTCTGTTGAAACGCTATGTCTAGCAATCGACGAATTTATGAAATGTTATACAAAAATATCTGTGAAATTAGTCAGATAAACCATACACACACACTGTGAGAAGTAGCCATAACTCCCATAAGAAGTTCAGTTGAGAATTTATTCTGGGTTGCTTCTCATTTCAACGTGAACAAAACATGCAGTCCTCGGAGACTATAGGATACCCAAGAAACCCTTTGAAGAGATATCATGGAACCATGATGAATGAGTCTTCTATTTGCCAAAAACCCAAATCGTAAGTGTTTAAACTTTCTTCAATTTGTTCATAATATTTGAAATTATGTTGTGCTAAATCATAAATCTGGGTTTATTTGATCAAGTCCGGAAGCTGTGAAAACTAATACGACACCTGGAGACCATCTAGCCCTTAATAGCGAAGAGAACAAGTCTTTTGGTGCAGGTAGGATGCACTAATTAACTGAAATACATAACGTTTTTAATGAAATTATTTGGGTATTTTGATGCGATTGGAGTATTTAATGTGGTTTTCTGTTATAGTGATTACAAAGAGGAAGGAGTTACATGGGATCACTCCAATTAGAGTATTATCTGGTACTTGGGGGGAGAAACTTGATGAATGCGTGGATTTTTATGGTTATAGAATCAGTTTCATATGCAGCAATGTAGATATCAAATTTTCAAGTTTGGTTCTTTTGGTTGAATCAAAACTAGATGATGACTTGGAAAATATTGAAATGGAATTATGCTTGTTCTCCGAGTCTGTGAAATGCCAGGTTTCTTCTTATGTGGAATTGCGTCTCAATGGACAACAGGTTTGACCAAATCTTTGTCAACTATTGATCTTGTGTAACTATGTTTAATGCTCACTTCAAAGGTGTTTCTAATTGCATCCCTTGTATAGTAATTCTATTTGTATGCTTCTTCAAAGATGATTAGTAACCTAGATTTGGTTTGTTTTACTACTAGATTGCAAAAGCCAAGTGTTTTCAAGAGTTATTATTCAATGGCATATATGGGAAGTTGTATATTGGCTCCAAACAATCAGGAGAGACGAGAAATTTTATATTAGAAACTAACCAGCAATTGTGGAGGCCATCGTACATGTACTTGCTCTTGCCGCTGGAGTCTCTAAAACCGTTGATGATCAATTGGAAAGAGATCGACTCATGTGTATCTGTGGTTGAATTCATCAAGAAGCATTCCGTTTTCAGGGCCAAAAAGCCAAAATGCGATATGGATTCGGATATGGTCCATTTTGCCAACAGATCTGTTCATAGAGACAAAGTTAAACAAGTTTTAGTTTTGGCCATTCACACGGGAGAAATCTACTCAGTTCTTGAGATTCTTCAAGACGAAACTGCTGATAGTCCTTTATATGGAAATCATTCAAGATTTCGATCATTTACCGACTATTTTAAAAATGAGTATGGAATTCATTTAGAGCGTCCAGAACAGCACTTGTTGTTGCTGAAACAAAGCCATCGCTCATGTAACCTTCTTGTGGACTTCAATGGTAAAGGATGATCACGCTGTAGTTTTTTTCTAATGCAATCGAATTTTTTGACTGATGATCCATATTTTGATTTAAAGGTATATCACAATTACATGGAATGAAAATGCCACCTGAACTATTAGTGATTATCGATGCATACATAGATGTAATAAATTCATTGTATTTGCTACCCGCCTTGATGCACCGACTTGAGTCCTTGATGCTGGCAAGCCAGCTTCGTGAAGAGATCAATGGCCACTCTACTACTGGAGTGCACATCTCGATATCATTGGTTAGTGCTTTAGTGTGATTAATGTTCTTACGACATCAACAGGCATTGTTAATGGGTTGTACTTTAGAGAGCAACCCACGAGAGAAACTGCTGTTTTTTTATTAATATTGTGGCTCTTGTGTTGTTTAGATTTTGGAAGCCATCACGACTTTAAAATGCAATGAAAGTTTTTCCATGGAGAGATTGGAGTTGCTTGGTGATTCTGTGCTGAAGTATGCAGTGAGCTGTGATCTTTATCTTCGGTACACAAAGAAACATGAAGGACAAATGTCTTTTCAACGATCAATGCAAATTTGTAATTCCACTTTATGCAATTTGGGAAGAGGACGTAGGTTACAGGTATGCTGTTTAGGTTGAAATCTGTGCAAATTTAGCTGTACATATCATAGATATGGTCATATGGTACTAGTGTACATCCTATAGCTGAACTGCTGTGCAGCATTCTTTGGTTGCTTCAATACCTTGAGGCTTGAGGTGGCAAAATGGGCCGCTGAGTAACAAGTCAAAATGGATAAGTTTTTTATATGAACCAGGTTGGGTTGACTTGAGCCATACAATATATATATATAGGGGAGGGTTCAAACGAGAACTGTTTTTCGTACGAGAACTGCGAGAACCAATCTTAGCCGTTCATTTTGGATAATGGAATTCATGGATGAAGAGCGTGGGGGGATTGAATGTGGCAGGGTGCATGTAAAGAATTCATGGGTGGGCAATCCATCTGAAGTAGGGGGAATTGAACGACAAAGATTGGTTCTCGCAGTTCTCGTAAGAAAAACAGTTCTCGTAAGAACTTTTCCCTATATAGGGGAGAGTTCAAACGAGAACTGTAGTTTAACTGGTGCGTTATTTATGAATGTATACATCTATTTTGGTGTATCAAATGCATATTAAAATCTTTATAAACATATTTTGACAGGTGTATTGAAGCAGGTGCATTTTGAATCAATTCATATAGGTTGGTGCATTGATTTAGGATGTAGACTTAATTCTAAATGGATGCATGATTTTGAATGTATGCGTACGTATGTAATACTCTTGATATGCTACGTCTGTATCAATCTTCAAAAGTCCGGAATCATGAAGCAGATATTTCAAAGTACATTAAGTTCATAACAATGAATTAGAAATCATGCACGTAACAATTTGGAAATAAAACAAGCAAATCCTCTCTTTCGGTTCTAATCATCTCATCTACTTTTTCTTTTTTCATATTTTTAAGGCTCGTAGATGCAATGTTTTTCTACTAGGTGATTTGTATGCGTCATGCATACAAATTTTCTTATAAAAGAATAGACCAAGGCGGGTCTTTAATTAAAGAGAATAAAATTGGGAATCTAATTGTGTAATTGATTCGATTAAAAGGTTAATATTTTGAAAGTAATTTTGATTTTATGATTCAAAATGTGAATTTGATTTTTATTTAGGTAGCTATTTTGGAGCAAAGAGGTGGATAAAAAAATGTTAAATTACAATTTTATCCAAATTTTTACTGTTGTGTAATTTAGAAATATTCTCTCTTAAACCTTATCCCATATATATATATGTGTTTAAACAATATTGTTTTGGTAAAATATATAAAATGACCAAAAACACCCTGCTAACAATTCATTAATAACGTTAACAATAGTTATAGTTTTTATATACGAAAACATCTATTGTTTAACTTTATCTATCATTTAAAATGGGAAAAAAATAACTCTTAACCTGGTTGAGATTGAGAAACTTGAAAATCATTAACACGTACGTAGCACATGCCAACTTGTAAAACCAACCCAAATCATAACACCCGCGACAAATAAACAACTTCTGAAACCAATATTCAAAGACCATTAATGGACTCATCAAATAAGAAATTAAATAACGACTCAAAGACCTTGATCGATCTAAAACCCTCTTGCTTTCTATTCCTTTGAGTTGAGAAAGCAATTCAATGGGCCTAACATAAACTCCGAAGCCTTCAACACCCCTATCGCTATCGCTTCCATAAAATCCACCAAAACAGGGTCCAAATTCGTAGCTGAAATCTGTATAACCATCCAAAGGATACTCACTGGAAACGGCACCAAAGGGGCCATACTTTCTTTTGTTGGTTTCGAAAGCAAGTGAAGCCAGTACCATGTATGCTTGCCATTCAGAATTTTCACCACTTACAGAAATCAAAAACTCTGACGGGTAATCAAAAGTTATCTGCATGCAAACGTAAACAATTTCTTCTAGTAAGTACATCGTCATATATATATATATATATATATATATATAATTAACCATACCATACTAAGCTTGGGACCTTTGTGATCTCCATGGACTTGTGAACGACAAAGCTTCCCATTTATAACGTATACGAACAGAATTGATTTGATTCCAGAGTAGGAATATGTAAGTATTATTTGTACAATTTCGGACTTGCCACATTCATCCCAGATCTCGCCTCTCATGGGTCGGGGATGAAACTTCCACAGCTTGTCCATTTGAGATTAATGACAACGCAAGATACGCACTCTAAGTTTGAATTTCAAAACCCTAAACAAGTACAAATATATATATGCGTATGTATTGGGAAGTTGAAGGAGCGATGTAGAGATAGGGAATAAATTGTGAGGAAATGAAGAGCCACGCCCTGTTCTTAAAACGAGATATTGGAATTCTGTTTTATATATTTTTTAAATTCTAATTCTTTATTTTAATTTTAATACATTCTACTTAGAGTTTTGTTAGTTTTAATATTAAATTATAATCTTGGTCATTCTTTTCCTCCTCATCCCTTCCGCCACTACCCTCCTCCACTCCGGCCACCGCCTTTCCTCTCTCCTGCCACTACCCTAAAACAGAATAAAAAATCAATATTTTCAGAACTCAATAACACTACAAGAACACCCCAAAATAGAATCTGACGTTAACAAAAATCGATACTGAATACCTATAATTCTATCAGTTTTTTTAACTATAATCATAAATCAAAAGGCATTAATCGATTTGCAAGATGTGTTGAATTATGATTATGTGGCGACTTTATGGTTAGAATTGGAGCAGTTGTTGACGATGAAGAGCTTACTATACCCATCAAGTTGCATTTAAAGTAATGGTTGTTCAACCTCAAGATGACTAAAGAGAGTTCTTTAGCTAATCATATATGCATATTCAAAGAGTTAGCCGGTAACTTAAAGAATGTTAAATATGTTCCTAAATCAGTTCATTTGACAAAAACGGATATGAATAATTTGTTAAAAGTGAGGTTATTAGCATATTCTAAGAATGGTTCTCACATTCTAATGACCAAACAAAAAACCTCTAATCTCTACTTTATTGACGAACAAATGATTTCGAGTGGTTTAGTCGTTGAGAAAGTTCCAGATTTCGAGTATTTACATCCATGATTATTCATTTTTATATAATATTATAGTGATAGTTTTGTTGCTTTACTAGTTTATGTGGATGGTATTGTTGTAATTAGTAATCATGTTAATGAAATTAACTAGTGTAATTTAATACCCATTTTGAAATTTTGGAAATCACTATGGTTATTAATTCTTTGTTTTATTGTTGAGATAATTATTTAAGTGACGTGCTAGAGGTTATAATTGGGTCAAGTGAACTAAATGGTATAAATAAATACACTATTAAATGGGGAAAAGATCTTGTGGGCCTTGGAGATTAAGTAAGGAAAACTTAAGCCCAATAAAGAGGGCAACCCTAGACCAAACATTAGCCACCTGTCGATGGTGTTGCTTTGCGAAAGTGAGAGAGTGGCCGACGAGAACACAGAGTGTGAGAGCAGGAGCAGTTCCTCACCAAAAAGCGTAGCAATCAATTAGGAAACATGTAACATCTTAAATTTATAAAAGCTATTAAAATAAGTTGTGGAATAAAAGTTAAGAAAAACGAGTAGAAGTTTAGAATTATTAAATGGTTTAAAAATAATAATAATTTAAAATATATCCTTATTGAGATTTACAGATATTGTATGTATAAGTTGTAAGTCGGAAAAAAGAGCGGGATACCCGCCTAAAAGCTGGGCCACCACCAAAGAGCCGGCAGCCCTTGTGGTTATCTTCTTATTCTTCTTCTTTTGCTTCTTTCCTTCTCTTCTTCTTTCTTTCTTTGATTCTTCTTTCTTCCAAAACACACACAGATAATCTTAAATCTCAAGTTGGAGCTTTGGTTGATGGTTAGCCTAAGAGATTAACATATATCATTTGAAGGGATCAGGTTTAAAGATTGTAAGTGTTTTACTATATTTGTGTTTTGGGGTGTTTATTGATTTATTTGAGTTTATATAGTTTTTAATGATCAAGGGATGTTACATTCTATCAAATATGATTAGTAAGTATTGTGGGGATGTTTAGAAGTACTGGTTATGATTTGGAAATGAATTGAATGGGTTCTGGTCGGAGACGGTGAGCTCTGGTCGGAACCGTTGCTATAACTTGCTGCAGAGGCGAATTTACATGGAGTTAAATGGGGTGTGTTGACCCCACTTATATTCTTTTTTTATAGTTTACCAATCTATAAAATATTTTTTGGACCACCCTTAAATTACCAAATGGACCCCTTCAAAAGTTGGGCTTAACAATAGAATAAGCAAGGTGAAGGCTAAAATTGAGAAATACCCATTAAAAATTTAAAAAAAAACTCATATGTATTCTAAGCTCCTCGTCATCCAGATGATTGTTGGTGATGAGTTCGATCTAACCTTTTGTCGATTGTCATTCCAACCCTTTATCAAAACCTTTGTCAGCATAACCATGACTTGAGCCAACACCTTAACTCAGACCATGTGAACAGAAAGCCTTCATAGACGATGTTACTTCCATAGTTAAGAAAGTAGAAACCCTCCACAAAATCAAGTCTTGAAAGAAGCAAGAATTGGCTGAAGCTTTAGAGTTTTGATTTTGCCCTTCATTAATTTGTAGAAACCCTTCAAAGTCAAAGTCTAAAAGACTACAGCTCAAAAGCAGCCCTAGTATATCACTTTTTTGTGAAAGAGGTACATTACGTTTGGCTTATTCTATTGCATAGTTTGTAGGATTTTTAAAAAAATTATTAGGTATTATGTATTTACAATTTTATAGAATTTGCTTTAGATGGAGATTTGTAAACAATATATTTTTATAATACATAAAAAAATATATGCTTGGACTATAATACTCTTTAATATATAGTTGAAAAAAAATAGTTGGTTAATTTATAATGACACAAAAGGTATGATGTGTATGGCATACTCTTGTAAAATATAATACAATCAACGATCCGACCCGTAACTAAAATGACTATTCAGGCTCGTTACCTAATTCTTTCGACCGATTAGACCCTGGAATATTTAAGTTCTAGATTCGCCACTGGACATTATGGATAGTAAGTAAGACTTCAATTACTTAAGTTTTGAGAAACTTGTTTATGCAAATGTCAACGTTATTGGAATAATCAACAAGACTTTATATGCAAAAATTTCATTAGGAAAGCAATCAACTTGTTTAAGATATTTTAACACATCATTACGTTTGGTAGTTTTACCGGGTAAAAACGCGTCAAACAGCTTCAACTCCATATAAAGTTCATTTGTATCAAGATCTAATCGTCCATCATACTCAAATCCGGTTTCAATACTACTACGAAATTACTTAAGTTATTTGTCATCAAATCTCTAATATATATTTTTTGGGCTTATAGAATAATTATTGTAAATATGAGCTTTCTAGTATTTCTTTTTGGTTTAGTGGACTTTGACAATTTTTAACTTTGTGTGTGTATAATATGTATAAATATATTTGGGGCCTTTCTGAAACGTAGGCCCTATGCGGTCGTATCTCCTGCACTCCCTCAAAGACACCTATGCAAACCGCAAATAATACCAGTAACCCGAAATAACCGATTAATCCTACTCGATAACCAATTTAACCTAAACTTGAACGGGTCGGTTCGTTTTCCCTAGTATCGCTTTTTTCGACAGGCCTAGATCAAACCACTTTTAAGCCTACATTAAAAAATAAATTTGAAAGCTGAATAAATATATAACAAAACATGTAAAGTTCACTACATTTTTGTGAACCGAACTCTTATTTAAATAATTTCTCTGTATGCCATAATATTTTACGACAGAGACATATATCTTAGTAGAATTAAAAGATTTGACTGAAAATTGACGTAACAAGGAAATAATTAATGTAGGAAAACAAAACCCCTTTAAATGACACTTATTTGTACCATAAATGCGATTTTTTAAAATCAAACTCTAAAGTCAAAATCAAGTTTTACCAAAATAACAAAATTGATGTATGCCACAATCATCATTATTTGCAACATATATATATATATATATATATAACTTTAAAGACAAAGTTGACTTCACCATAAATCAATGAAGTTCTGATTGAAAAACAACAAGAAGAGAAATGATACATTTATTTTACGTTTTGTTCCTACTTATTCTTCTACTTACTTGATCAAAACAGATGTTAAAATCAAGGGATGATATGAGGAAAATGAATTAATACATTATACATATTAAACATTGAATAAGTTGGAGGATGAAGTAGAAACAAAAAGTAGAAAGATATATAATTTCTCAAACAACAAATTGACCCACGGAATTGATGGAACGCACTCTTTCAGATTTGGAGGGAATTGATAAATTACATTATTGAAGATTTAAAATCATATGAAAATAAATGAACGGTCTTATTTACTATCATATATAATCGCCTTTATTTTTTTTAAATAATACACACAATTTTCATGATTCACATATCGTATGCAAGTTGTTGTATACTATAAAATTTATAACGAATTTCATTGTATACAATGATAACTAAATATTAGTTATAGAAAAAAGTTATTTGCATACAATGGGTGATTATGAATGTTAATTGTATTGTTTTTAAAAATTTATAGTTGGTTGTATATAATGGTAACTAAGACAAAGTTTATTGTATTTTTATATAATTTGTCCTTTTATATGGAGTAAATTGCATGTAATTATAATAAACTTTGTCTTAATAACCATTGTATATAATGAATTATGAGTCGCGTTCAATAAAGTCTATGAAAAAAACATAGTCCTAAAATTTTAATATTCAACCACAGGTGATTCAGTATACAATCACATGTGATTTGTAAAAGCATCACATGTGAATTACGAAAGTGTCACTCCGTCAAAAATTTTAAAATGCAATCTGGACCATTAATGTCATTGATTCAAAAGCTAAAATTAGTTATTTAGGACTATGAATTAAATATGGATTATTTTGAATATTTTTCAATGAATTATATATAATATATTTTAAAAAATAATACAATCAAATTTCATAATTATTTAAGCGTATGAAAGTTGTTGTATACGATAAGAATTATTATAAAATTAATTATATACAGTTATAACTAAAACTTCACACATCAAAAAGTTGTTTGCATAGTATAACTGATATGAAAACTAAATGTGTTCTTGGGCGTTGATTTTTGAAAGTTGACTTTGTGGCAGGGGCTGCCGATGACCTTTTTCGTCCTTCATATTCTCCTTCGTGTGTGGTTCTAGCTAGATCCATTTCCAGCAGGGATGAAGTGGATATATAGATCATTAAAATAATTTTTATAATTTGTAAGTTTAAATTGCTAAGCATCGATCTAATCTAATCTTAATAAATAAATAAGTAAATTATATAAGTTATATATAGAACCTAACATGTTATATACTATATAAAATCACGTTATGAGGATATACGCGTATGAGGATATACTTACTCGAATTGCAAAATCTTTCAGAATGTCTCACACTTTTACTGGTCACCCCACACCTATAACTAAGAAATACTTGTGCCTTCCTCCAACAACCTATCGGTGAAAAAAGAGCATAAACAAATATAAAGGCAGTTTTTTTTCATAATATTCGAAGTTTTGAAATTGTTAGGATCGAAACAAAGGAACCGATCAACGATATTGTCCGCTTTGGGTTGCCCCTCACGGCTTTAAAACGCGTCATATGGTAGGAGTAAGATCTCCCCCTCGTTATGAGGAAGAATCCCCCTTGCCTCACCGACGTTGGATGTTCCTGCATTGTTACAGGAGCGGTGGGTTAAAGAGTCGCGGATTTGACCGGCTCGAAGGAACGATGAGCCCCATAAACCCAACAGAAATGTAATCGTTAAATAGGCACGATAGTTCTTGACACAATATGAACTCAACTCGAAAATAAAAGAGTTAAGGTAAAGTTTAAATGGGTCCATCCACACAAACTCTTTTAACAAATGGGTCATGATTGGGTTGGATTGTTGCCAAACACTTAAAATAAATTAGAGTTAAAAACAACGTAAATTTAACACACAATATCATTCGAGTCATATTTTCAATCTAACCTGAACATTTTACAATACACTGAACCTATCAACTCATTTTGATAAACCATGAGTTGTTCTGGGTCATATAAGTTTAGTAAGAATGAGCAAAAAAATCCGTTTGGCCCGAACCGACCCGGTCCCGAACAGGACCGATTTACACATTTTTGGGTCAGTTCCCGATCACTACATTTTCCTATTTCGGTTTTCAGTTCCGCTTCAGTTCTTTACCGGATTAGATTAGGATCAAAAGGTTCGGTCCTCGGTTCTTACATTGAGGTATTTTTTGTTTCGTTTTTTTTTTCGGTTTTAAAACTGAAGTCATCCCTAAAGTCGAGTGTGTGTGGGTTATGTTCCATTCCAAACCTTTCAACCCAAAATTTTTAAATCTTATGTATATAACGAGATTAGAACTTATAACCGTAAAAAACACTTTGCTAAAATGTAAGTTCCTTGATTTTTCAAACCAAATATCACATCAATTGTATATCACTCATACTATTAAATGCCTCGTGTTATTTCATTGTATTAATGTTGTAAAGAATGGTTTTAGATAAGTAGCTTTAATGTAAATTTATCTATTTATAGAAATTCAACGAATATTTTCTAAATTTTTTCAACGATATTTATTAAAAGTTTGACAACTGACGTTACCCTTGAATATATATATATTCGTAATTTGATGGACGATACTACTCGATCTTAAATTATTAATGCAACATGTATTAATTTATTAATTAAATTTGTTTCAATGTTCAAAAATCAATATTTACTTTGAAACGTTGACTACCATAAATCGGTCCTTGAGTTCTCAGTTTCTAGAACGATTCAATAGCCAGTGTTTTACTTGAATTGTTTATTTTTGGCTACTCAGCTTTTCTTTTTTAATTTGTTTTTGTATAATATTTTATATAAACTTAAAAAAAGACTTCGAATTTCGATGATGACCCTACTTATCCTTCTACTTACAAGATTTACATAAGTGTCAAAATCAATGAAAGGCGTGAGAAAAGAAAATCAGTGTATTATACATGTTATCTTGTGATGAGTAAGAAAAAAAAGTATGATGATATATCATTTTTCTTTAAGAAGAGAGAGAAATCTAGATGTAACGTGTTTGAAAAAGGAAGATGATTTGTATATAATATTTTTTTGTCATACATAAAATAAATGTATGTTTGTATCAAAATACCTTTGAATATATGGTTGAGACAAATAGTTGGTAGGTTTATAAGGATAAAAAATTATAATGGTTATGTGTGTCAAAAAAATCTTCTAATATAAATAAAAGACTAATTGGATAAAATTTATTAGACGATCTGAACCATTCATTTAAAAAAATATTTAATCTTGACCATTCATTCACTTAAAATAAAAAAAAATCAATTTTGACTTTTTAGAGTCAAAATTATTAAAGTAAATTTCATATATGCCCTTATTAAATCATATAAAATCTTATTTGTCTGCCTTAATTTACAAATATCATACTTACCCTTTATAATATTTCAAAATATCATATTTAACCAAATTCTTAATTTTATCATTCTAAAATATTTTATAATCAT
>JAUEJL010117830.1:0-12057 GCA_032274825.1 Drosophyllum lusitanicum | reverse complement strand
GCATCTAACCTGGACTTACCCTATTACACTCACTGTCACATCAGCATCCAAATCATCTCCCACCTCCAACCCTTTTTAATTCACAAACCCCACATCCAACCCTATTCAACCCCACATCCAACCCTATTTTAGACCATCAGCATCTAATCTGGACTTACCCTATTACACTCACTGCCACATCAGCATCCAAATCATCTCCCACCTCCAACCCTCTTTAATTCACAAACCCCACATCCAACCCACATCAAATATTAATAAAAAACATATATTAAATAAGAGAGAAAGAGAGAAGAAAAGAGAAAAAAAAAGGAGGAACCCGCTACGGGTTCAGCAGCTAGCCGGACACCCAACCCTACCACCAGCGATGGTGTTCCAGTGGGGTTCAACCCCAACCCTCCTCGGGTAACATGGCCGATGCGGTCGGTCTTACTTGAATTCTATGTATAATAAAGTTTCTGTACCGAACTTTATTCTCTGCACGTGCGTGCGTGCGTCTGAGTGGGATTCACATTCTCCGGGCCAAAAACCATTACCACAACACCTTTAGTACAAGTTTTATCTAATCATTTTTAGACAGTTTTAGAAAACAGATTAATAATAACTTTTTCAATAAAACTACCAAGTATAATTTCAACCATGAAACATGTTTTGGAAACAAGAAATTAGAAAAAAGAAGAAAAAAAAAACCATTTTTCAACATGGTATACAACTAAAAACCAAAACCCCCTCATTCATATGACACAACAACTCAAAAGCATTACATATTATATAACCACACTTTGTAGACATAACATTCTCATTCAGCTATCAAATTTCAAGTCAAAATGATGAACTTTCAGCAAACAAAATTTACTTCATACCTCTAAATCTTGGTTTTGTTAGGTAAGCTGCATGATGATCCTTAATCTACATACACGTCATCGGGTTTGTCCCTTTGGTCTGAACCAATGACATCGTCGTAACTTGAGGTTGAATACTTGTTTCTTGTTATGTGATTGAACATTCTGAAAATGGACAAGATAATGGTAACATGTCAGCGCTGCTTTTGACCTATTTATATATAATTTGACTTATGTTCTATCTCTAACAAGTCAAATAAGTTAAAATAAAACACTCAAGTGGGTCTCATAGAAAATGTATCCAAATGCATAAACCATTGTATGTCACTTTATTTATTAAGAAAACAATTTATTACTGTAACATTTAAGTTTAATAATCGTATTTGATACATTGACTATTTACAAAATTAAAATAAGAAAAGATCGATAATAAAGTGTTTTGACTCGCACAAAACCAGCCAAAATCGAACCAGCCCATTTTGCCACACCCAGCAAACAGAATAATGCCATACCGAAATATTATTCTCATTGATTAATTAAATTTTTTTAAGCAGAAATTATTAAATATTAATTAATTTGGATAAGGCAAATTCTCTCTTTTTTTTTATATCAACTCTTACATTGATTTTTAAAGCATATTTTAGAAAACAATAAAACAAGATAAAGTTCTTAATTTTATAAAATAAGGAGAGAGAAAGATAGTGTAGTATTGAAAATTGTGCTGATGTGTGTGGAAATTTGTTTTGGTAAGGGAGAATGTGTTGGTAGGTGGGTTTTAACTGAATGGAACGTCATTTGAGGGGTATATTCGTCATTCCCCATTGCTTAAATTTTAATGGATTAAGTAAAGTCGCAAAGAGAGTGTTAAATGTATTAAAATGTAGTATAGATAGAGTATTACAATCGTAATAGTATGCTTTCTGTAATCATATTTAACATAAATTATATAATAATAAATTGAAATTGGACTAAAAGATGTCACAAGTCAACTCAAAACGAACCAGTTTTGGTGCTTAAATTATTTATAACAAGAAATTGAAAATCAACTGAAATAAATTTACCTCTCAAGAACCTCAGCTTTTCGATTAATTTCAGTTGATGAGAGTATTGGGTCAGCATTCTTGGGCACTAAAGACTGCAGTTTGGATTTCTCATGCAACCACTGCTCAATTTTGCTACATTCACTGTAAACCTGCCGGAAATAACACTAAAATTAGTAATAATTTGTTACCAATGAACCAGCGTTTTAAAGAAAAAACAATAAGAAAAACTATACTCTGTAAGAATATTTGCAAATTATGTGCCTACAATGATTTTTCTTAAATTAACATTTACATTTCCACGTATCTTTGCAAATTCTATGATGGGTCATTTGAGCTATGTTTTATCTTTTCAATAAATTTTGGAAAAAAATTGAAATTTTTTTTTGTTAAAACAAAACATGTTAAATGGGTTGTTGAACACTCCTTTTAAATGTTTTTTTTTTCAAATAGCCAAAATATTACTACAGTAATATAGTTTAGTAATCATATATACCACATGAATTATTTTCAGAGTACTGTATAAAAATGGACGAAAAAGTAAAAACTGGTTGTCAATCAACCCAACCTGCCCCGTTCAAAAGAGTATTTTAATTTCTAATGCATACCTCTAAGATGGCTCTTTTGCAAATAACTAGGCTATTACTATGGTGAAATATTTTTTGGTAATCATATCGATGACAAATTATTTATAAATATTCGATAAAAATGGACAAAAATGTATTTATGTTTAAAAAGCCAATCTGACATGCCCATTTTGCCAACTTTATTACTAATCATATGCAACGAAATAAGTAACTGAATGTTCCTTTCTTTGGAACCATATCACATCCCAAATCTGATGAAATAGATATGAGATTTAAGTGGGCCCAAGTAAAATATTGCACACTTGGTAAATGCATAACTAAAGGACTAAAATCATACCGCCTCCTTCTCAGTAGTAGGCAGTGAATTTGCAGCAATATAATATTCTTTAATACAACTCGACAGATTTTTAGTTGCTTGAACTCGAGCATCTTCTTCCTTGTATCTACTTTCAATAGGATCTACCAACTACAATTAAATAAAAGGTAATTAGAGGTGGAAATTTTGACTCATTTACTTATAAACGGGTTGATTCAGGTTATGCTTTATCTAATAGGCCAAATAAGTATGATAAAGAAACTAGCTAAAAAAAGGGTTAAAAGTGTTGAAAGTTGCCCAAAAGAGTCTTCTTAATGCATAAACCTTCTAAATCAAGTTTAGCTCATTTGATGGTTTAACCCTCAAAGGACTTTTGGCAACAGTTTTAGCCCATTAACTATTTTTGTATTTCAAGGTCATTATTGAACAGTTAGTGAAACTATTTAACCCTTGCCAAATTCTCACTCGTTTGGTAATCTCTGGTCAATTTTATATATGTTGGAATTAGATAAATATAGTTCAGGGATAAACATAAATTGTTGCCAAACCTTCATTAAAGTTTCAAGAGTTAAACAACCATATGAACGAAACTTGATGGGTTTTTTTCAAACATCAATCCATTAAAAATGAAAAATATTTGGACAAAAAGTGTTTCAGGTTAACTAAATCTTGCCTCTTTCGATTTTTGACCCGAATCATAGGTTAACCATTTTGATCAAACCCAAAAGTGTTTGGGTAAACTAACTTTGCCCGTTTCGACTTTCGACCCAAAACATAAGTTACCCGTTTGACCAGAACAAAAAGGTGATCCGGGTCAAATTTAGACCTTTAAGATACCTTTCTAAGATCCTCCAATCTTCCAGTATATGCTTGCTCAGATTCATCATCACCCTCTTCATATAACCAATCCTCGGTTTCTTGAAGATTTTTAGATATTCCCTCCCTCTCTTGGTCGGTGGCAAAGCTCCGATATGAATTCAGAAGCTAAATCAAATAAAAAAATTTCAATCCGTATGAAGTTTATAAAAGTAAAAAGCACTAATAATTGCAAGAACTACAATGAGATAATGAATAGAGGTGGCAAAATAGGTCGGTTGGGTTATAGGTCAAAACAGGTTTTAGTCAAATCGACCAAAAACACATTTGGTCGATATTTTCATAAATAATCGGGGTGTCAAATGTGATTACATAAAGTTATATTATTTCAATAGCAATATAACTTTTTAATAAAGTAATTTATGAGGTTTTATGCATCAAAATACACTTTGAGCAACTTCTGACCCATTTAGCTAACTTTTTTTTATTTGAATCGTTACAAATAAAATATACCCCGAAATTGACTCCTTCATAAGTAAACGGATCAAAAGTTAAAAAATGACACCTCCAAAAAGATACAAATATAATTAATTTAAATGAAGTCAATATCACCAAGTTACTTATTTTAAACAACAATTGTACCTTATTACGAGTGTCGTAGACGAAAGATTCGAGTGTGTTCTTCTTTTCTTTAGTTTGCTCTACCTTTATGTCTTGCTCTGATAACATCTCTTCTATCTCTTGAGCTTTCCCTAATTCATCTCTTGTTAGGCCGCCGTAAATATGCTCAGAGACTGTAATAGTTTGCCTCCTGACCTTCCTTTTTCTTGTTTCATCAGCCTATAGAAAGAAAGCGGAAATAGAGTAGTGTAACGGCTACCACAATTAGCTAAACTTGAATAACACCCAAAAGTAAAAGTACATAAGCATAGAAATGTTTAAAGAAACAACTTTGAAAGACATCCACAATCCCAAATAGGTAAGATTTAAATCACAATGCTGGTACTTACAGAATGTGTTGTAGAGCCATTTGATAAGTGATTGTCAATCACCATTTGTTCTGAAGGTGAATAACTGTTGTTACTTGAGTAATCTTCTTCTATAAGCTGAAACAAGAAACACTGAGGTCATTATTATTTTAAAACAAAAAGAATAAATTTATGTTCGTAATGCAGGAAATTATAAAGTATACTTACTGAAGCCGATTCTATCATTACAATTCCATGAAGATTCAAGTGGAATCTAACTTTGACTTTTACTCGTTCTGCAGTTGAGAAAGGACCAATCTGGAGAAATATGTTAATGATTAACGCAAAAAAAAAATTTACACTGATAGATGCAAAGGGAATTTCACATGAAAAAAAAGAGTTGGAAAAATTGACGGGGCGGGTTGGGTAACAGTTGACCCATAAAACTTCTCGTTCACCATATTAATGTTTTTATAAATAATTACTGCTAAAAGTATGATTACATATATCATAGTATTTCAATGGGAAACTTTTAACTCATTGGACCAATTTGCGTTTGACCTGTTAGACATAAAAGATTATACGGGTAAATTTCCATCTAAAATATAGTAAAAGAGTAAATTTTTCAACAATCTTTTAAAAAGCCTTTATTTGCCACTAAAGAGCACTAAAAGATCAAATTTACCACTAATCTTGTTAAAAGCCTTCATTCGCCATTGTGTTTAAATATATTTTAATTTTAATAATATAATATTTATGCTTGATTTTAAACGACATTGTAATGTTTGAGAAAATATTTTAAACACTTCTTTTCCTTTTTGCTACAAATTATATTTTTACACTTAAAAAATACAACACAACTTTCATTTATTAACTTAAATGCTCTGTGTGCATGCGTGCGTGAAACTAACTATAAAAATTGAGATTGTGCCTTATATGGTTATAAGTTTAAAAGGCTTATGAGATCCAAACAAGCCGAAGTAACCATCTTTGAAACTTATCTTTTACCCGTTAATACATATCAATTCAAACCAAATATTGTATATTGAGACTGGTATAGTCTCAAAACTGACATGAAACCAAGTTTTGACTTCAGAATTTGAATTTGTTTAGGTTCAAATTTGGGGTTCAAGTAAATTGTGAACACTAAGCACTCTATACCTCAATAATATTCTAATAAAAACAATATGGTGGCTGATATGACCATTCAAAAGATCGAGTGGCAATTCAGCCTAATGAGATGTTTTCGATGGTAGATTTGATCTTTTATCATTATTTGGTGGCAAATAAGGGCCTTCAGAAACATTGTTGGTAGATTAACTCTTAAATATATTTTGGATGGCACATTTTTGAACCTGAGTATCATAATTAAATGGATGGAAAAAACTAGAAGCAAAGTAACATTTAAAGAAAAAAAGTGTAGAAATAAAGTTGTGGGAACTCGAAATATTCTTACAGTCAAACGGCTGACATTAGGTGATACTCCAAGAGGCAGGTCATTCTCATTGGCATAAACAATTTCCAAAATGAAAGTATTATTTCTACGCAATGAAATCATTTTCACACTTGGAAATGGATGGCCTTTTGGAAACAACGTGCCACTGGGCAGTGCAATGCTTCTACCTTCATCTGATTGAAGTCCTATAGCAAAAGGAAATGAATCTTGAACCTACAAATAATAATAAATGCAACGTGAACTACGATTAAACTTGGGAAATTATTTGCAAATTAACTTCTTTAAAGAATAACACAAGAATGGGATAAACTTAAATTTTAGGGAGAACAATGTAGTTTAAGGTGAGATGCATGTGTCATATGAATATTAGTAAAATGACACTTGCATATTGTAAACAGAAGAGTTATTGACTTTTCAAACCATTTAGTCATCATAAGTAAAACATCTTGCAAAAATGTAACGACTAAATTTAACAGGTACTACTATTTTTTCTTGCATTAGATTTTGATAAATTTGAAAAATTGATCATTCTTGCAGCATATAGCAATTTTCTATACAGTTTCACAAGAATGAGGGTTTCTTCTACAATGATTCTATGAGTCACAAAATCTAGATTTCACTATGCATATGAACAACAGGATACGTGCAAAGGGAAAATGTCATAAAATAGCAACATACTTTTTGTCAATGGTCTGTTTTGGTAATTATACTTCTCTTTTCTTCCGTTTTTGGTAATTATTACTTGTGTTGATGTGCTAATTTTGTAAACTCAAGCACAAAATGACAGGTAGAATACAGATGACATGTGGCATATTTTTAACAAAAAACATCATCCATTTCAATTCTTGTACCAGTCATTTTGTGCTTAAACTAGCAAATCAACTCAAAGTATAATTACCAAAACATGGCGAAAAAAAATAATATAATTACCAAAACAGACCATTAACAGAAGCACGTCGTTACTTAATGAAATTTGCCCTTTGCAAAATGAATAAAGAAACAAACCTCATAATCTCTAACACGAAAAGACGGGCTAAGCATTGCACAATGAAGTGCACATCCTCTAGCAACACACTCGCTTGCATTAAGTGTTCTCCTCGGTTCTCTCCCAAAAAGAGAAGTTAATTTTCTCATAATCGCAGGTATTCGGGACCCAGAACCAACAAGCTCGATGGCATATATTTTATCAACACCTATTTTAGCATCATTTACGGCCTTCACACAAGGAATGGTAACTTTTTCTAGTAAATCTGAACATAAATTCTCAAAATCTTCTCTCTTTATAAACCCCTTCACATCTTTCTCATCCATTAAGCATTCAATATTAAGTGGTGCTTCGGCATTCGCACTTAAAACTTTCTTTAACTTCTCACAAGACGTTCTTAGCCTCACACAAGCCCGTGTGTTGGTATAAACATCGATATTGTATTGTTCCCTAAATTGTTCTGCGAAATATTTAAACAAAACTTCATCAAAATCTCTACCCCCTAAATGACTATCGAAAGAATGAGATAGAATTTTCATTTTCCCTTGTTCAAATTCTGCAACAGTAACCTGAGTATCACAATGTCCAACATCAACAAAAACGACATTTGTAGGTCCAATGTCTGCAAAATCAGTCTTGTAGATACCATAACCTAATGCAATTGCTGTACAATCATGAAGTAATCTCAAAGGTCTTAAACCCGCAATATTTGCAGCATCAAGATACTCAAGCCTTTGCAAATCAGTAAAGTAAGACGGAATCCCGATAACACAATCTGAAACAGGGATTTCGAGGTTTTTCTCTGCCATTTGCTTTAAATGTATAAACAACATCCCCAAAATCTGAACGGGTGTAAACACCCATAGATCATTTAAATACTCTAAATGAATCAAAACACCGCCATTAGGGGCCTCACTAGTCTCAAATGGAAACATTTTAAGATCATTTTGCACAAAAGGATTATTAAACTGGCCCCCAATTAACCTCTTAACCTGAGAAATAGTAGATCTAGGGTTCATAGTAGCAGATGCAGCCCCTGCAGAGCCCAAAAACCTTTGTTTCTCACCAAAAGACACCACAGCAGGCGTCTCACGATTTGATTCATCATTCAACAATACATCAATTCCACGGTTTCTTGCAGCAGCAATCACACAGTTTTCATTCCCAATGTCAAAACCCACCACACTCATTTCGAAATCTTAAGAATTTATTACCACTTTCGATTGAATTATGAACAATAACTTCACCTAGAGCATTTTAACAAACCATTAATTCAAATTACTCCAAATCAAACATAGTAATCAAAGAGTAAGCATCATTAACGCCTACTTAAACCTAAAAGGTTGTAATTATCACAATTAAAAACCACTACATACCTTGATCGTTGAAAAGGCACGATTAATTACACATATCCTATATTAGATGAATGAAACGCAAAAAACTAACAACAAAGGGAAGAAGATTAAGACAATCAAGCGCACCTGAGTAATTATGGTGTGTGTGTTTGCCAGAAAGAGATTTTTACAAGACGATAGAGGCGAGCGACGGGTAAGAGTCTCAATTCGGAAATGCGAATAATCGTCAAGGATCTAGAGACCTTTTATAGGGGGTGTTTGACAACGTGATACGTACCCACGATAAGTGTAGGGTACAACTCACCCTTCATTCATACTTAATGGAGCATTTATTCATACTTAATGCATGGTAAAAGAGTAATACTATTTGGCTCTTCACTCTCACATACCACACATGTTAAATTATTAAATTATAATTTTTAATTTATGTTTTACATTCACAAATTTTACATCAAAGGAGACTATTTAGTTTATAAAGGGGTCCCAATAGAATCACCCATGGTAAAAATACTCGCTCTTAACGGGAATCTCGAATCTGAAACTTCTGGTATGGGTATTAGGATGGGTAAAATGTTATAGAATCGGGTATGATATTTTTTTAAAAAAAAATCTGTGATCAAGACGATTATGTTTTAGTCAATACCCATCCAATTACCCGATTCTCATATCCGGTCCCATTTACCGATCTCGTACCATTTATGTTTATATTTTATAAATATGCAGTTCTATTACTAACATAATTATATTTTTTTTAAGAATGTAATATTATGTAATATTATAAGTTGACTATATTATAAACATTAAAATTAGCCATATATATATATTTTATTTATTAATGGAGTAGTGATGGTAAAAGTACCCGATCCTAGCGGGAAATCTAGAACCCGATACTTTTGGTATGGGTATTATGACGAGTAAATGGTTATAGAATCGTGTATGATGTATTTTTAAAAAAATGGTGTGATCGAGATGATTATGTTTTAGTCAATACCCATTCAATTACACGATCCTATACTCAGTTCTGTTTATTGACAATGTACCATTTATATTTATATTTTATATATATGTAGTTCTCTTACTAACGTAATAATATTTTTAATAAAAAGTAATATTATGTAATATTATAAGTTGACTATATTATACACATTAAAATTAACCATATATATCTTTTATTTATTAATGGAGTAGTGATGGTAAAAGTACCCGATCCTAGCGGGAAATCTCGAACCTGATACTTTTGGTATGGGTATTAGGACGGGTAAATGGTTATAGAATCGGGTTTGATGTATTTTTTTTAAAAATGGTGTGAGCGAGATGATTATGTTTTAGTCAATACCCATTCAATTACCAAATCCTATACCCAGTCCTGTTTACCGACAACGTACGATTTATATTTATATTTTATATATATGTAGTTCTCTTACCAACATAATAATATATTTTAAAAAGTAATATTATGTAATAATATGTAATATTATATGTTGACTATATTATACACATTAAAATTAGCCATATATATCTTTTATTTATTAATGTAGTAGAGATGGTAAAAATACGCTATTCCAGTGGGAAATCTCGAACCCGATACTTTTGGTATGGGTATTAGAACAGGTAAATGGTTATATAAATATTATTGTGTGATCGGGACGATTACATTTTAGTCAATACCCATCTAATTACCCGATCCCATACCCGGGACGATTACTTTTTAGTCAATACCCGTCCAATTACCTGATCCCATACCCAATCTTGTTTACCAACCCTGGACCATTTATATTTATATTTTATATATCTGTAGTTCTCTTACTAACATAATAATATTATAAGTTGACTATATTGTAAACATTAAAATACTTGATCCAAACATGAAATCTCAATCCCGATACTTTTGGTAAGGGAATTAGGACGGGTAAATGGTTATAGAATCGGGTATGATGTTTTTTTAAAACAATTGTGTGATAGGGACGATTATGTATTAGTCAATACTTGTTCAATTACCCGATCTCATACCTAGTCCCGTTTACCGATCCGGCACCATTTTTATTATATATATAGGGGAGGGTTCATGCGAGTAGCTTCAAATTTGAGAGAAGTGCAAGAAGTGTTTTTAACCTTCGATTGTAATTTGATCTTATGGCTCCTATTAATCATATTTTTATATTTTTTTAATTATAAAAGGGTATAATAGTCAACAATATTTTTACTCTTTCATCATTTTCCTTTTCTTTCATCCTTTCCTTTTTCTATCAATGTCATATTTTTAGATTTTTGCTTAACTTTGTATTTCCATATTCATATTTTGCATTGTAATTTCAATTCTTAATTTTTGATTGGTTTTGTATTTAGCTTTTAATAATCAAATTTATGTATTCACTGGTGAACAAAAATTAAAATAAAAAAGGGAAATGAAGAAATTCCTTAAATGTTCATCAGTAAATAATGTCACCATATTCCTAAAATGTATCAATGTTCTTATGTTGATAAGAAAATAGGCAACCAAGGTTTGTGTTCAATGTTGAACACACTAAGAAAACACAAACCATCATTTGAGCTCTTTATTCACCCGTATATCTAGAAGAAAATTTTAAAAAGAGGAAAGACAAACTCAAAATTAAACCTATTATTTCACAAAAGTTCATAAACCAATTTAAAAATACAAGATTCTCGATTATTCACGAGATCACTAATTAACTAATTAAAAAACACACAATTCTCGTTGTTCACGGTAGTTAATTCATTGGTGAATAATAGAAAAAAAACCTTAAATCTGCTAATAAAATAAAGAGAAATAAAAAAACCAAATCAAGAAGGTGATAAACGATAAACAATGGTATATTTACATTAATGATACCATCATAAATGACGTAGACAGGAACCAACTACGTAGGAAAAAGATGGAGGTGTCGGTGCAATGACAACAGCGCCGGTGTAGCCATAAACCTTGTGCGAGTGCTGATGGTTAGCAACGACAGCGAAGCCATAAACCCTAGTTGTCGGTGTGATAACAACGGTTTTCTTATCAGAAGCAACAGTCTCTCCGATCGACGGTGGCTAGCATGGGAGAATCTTTTCTGGGTGAGGTTTTTTAGATGGGAGATCTGAGATTCTATGGAGGCTTGGGGAGGCGACAGGGCCATAACTCATCGAAGAGGCGGCGAGTGGTGGTGAGGCAGCCATGGCCGACTGTCATAGTGGTGATGGTGGTCACAGACCGTTAATGGCGAGATGGTGGCTTCTAGTTTTGTAGAGGCGGCGGTTGATGGAGGTCTAGCGGTGGCTTCTATTTTGTAGATGCGGTGGCCGGCAGAGGAGCCATAATAGGCTAATAGTCGCTAAAAGAAAGAAGATGGATGGCTTCCATCTTGAAAAAGAATTATGATGGGGCGGTGGATTTTAATGACATTAATTAGGGTATGATATTTTTAGGATAAAAAGACATTTAGGTCCTTGATGATGATATTTAAATTTCCTAATAATTGTATTTTATTACATATGTGTCATTACTCATTTGAACCACTAATTTTATCATCTAATGGTTAAAAAGACTTCTCGCAAAAAAAAGGCTTCTCGCAAAAAAAAGGCTTCTCGCATGAACCAACCTCTCTCTCTCTCTCTCTCTCTCTCTCTCTCTATATATATATATATATATATATATATATATAAATGTAAAGTTTATAAAACCATATAGTGAAAAG
>JAUEJL010117829.1:0-24278 GCA_032274825.1 Drosophyllum lusitanicum | reverse complement strand
TAAACACATACCACAAACCTGCTAATCTCCTAGCCCGGGTTTGCGGGTGTTACAATAGTGATATATTATATTATAAGATATGATTGTTTAACCATGCAGCGTGTGAAAAAATGAGTATTAGGGTAAAATACTTGGTGATTAATGATTCAGAATGTACTTTAAGGCAGAATAATTCGGCAGCGTTCTTCTATTTCATTCAGCATGATCTTCATTCAAAGGCAGCAATCAAATACGCTGAATGTCGAACGATTCAACATTCAGCGTTGAATGATTCAATTAAGCAGCAAGCAAACAACCCCTAAATGTCTGTGTGATACACGGGTTGATTTAAAAAACAATAAATATTAAACATTATATAATATTTTAGTTATGATAAAACGAAAATTTTGGTTAAATATGTTTGAAATATTATAAATTGTAAATATGATATTTGTAAATTGTAGTTGGTCGAATATGATATTTTATGGTTTAAAAAAGGCATATATAAAATTATCTCTAATAAATTTGATGTAAATTAAAGTCAAAACTGAATCCAATCTTGACCCAAAAAAAGTCAAAATTAGATTTTAATTTTTATCATAATGGATGGTTAAGGTTTGATAATTAATTTTTTATCTAAATCTAATGGCTAGAATTATTTAATAAATTTTATTAAAATTAGTCTTTTATTTACATTAGAAGATGAAAATACTATTTTTTTAAGTATTGCAATATTGTCAAATATGATTCGTCTTATTATTTTAATTCTAACTTTTTTTTAAAAATATGATTTATTTTATCATTCAGTATTGTCTTATTTTTATAATATGATTTATTTTACTATTTTAGAATGCCATGGATCTAAAAAGGGTTAAAGTTGCGTAATGGCATAAAAGTTGTCATAATGTTATAATATGGTACTTAAAGTATTTTTTTTACACATATGACAATTTAACTTGTTAAAAATATGTTAATATACCCCTTACATTAAATGTTACCCGGTAAAAACCCTAATTTGATAATTTTCCTACAATTTTCTTATCAGTGATGCATAAAAAACTAGGGAAATTGCTCATTTGGAGCTTTTGAAGGTGACGAGAATGTCTTCATCGTCGTCCTACAACTCCAATCTAAATTCAAAGCTTCCAAGTGAATGCTATTATGAGTAGCCAGTAAAATGTCTAACATCATGGACAAGAAACAACTCTGGTAGAAGATTTCTAACATACTCAAATTCATTGCTATGATTTTGTATGAAATTAGTCACTGAAATTTGTGAAAATTACCCTCGATGAGAATTACAACCAAGATTACCCAAACTAAAAATAACTTTTGGATGATAAGGAAACCGAACTTGCCATGTACAAGGCCAAGATCTATTAAAGTAAAAAATGGAGGAAAAATAAAGTTTTTGGAAGATGTTCAGATGTGTAGAAAAGAAAACTTTAAGTACCATATTGGAACATTAGGACAAAATTCCTACATACCCTAACACTTGAAATGAGTTTAAAAATCATAAATTTACCGGCTAAGCTGGTTACAAGTAAAAAAAGAGGTATATTAACACTTTTTTGACAAGTTGAATTACGTGATTCATCGACTTCATCAATACATAAATTATGTTAAGTCTCTCCGATGAGACTTTTTGTTTCATCATGCTATTGCTCTGAGTTTACCTAAATTTGTTATAGCCCCTCCTGTGATATTTTACCTCCTCGAGGAGCACATCGAGTCATCTTCTTATTTTTATGTTAAAAATAAAGACGGTCGACTAACTGATCGAAAGTGTTTAGAGGTGTATTAAAACAAATATGCAAAGACGATATATTTAAAGAGTGGTTAACTTACATTAATTACCACCTAACTAAAATTTAGAATAAAATATAGGAATATTTCAAAGTTGTAATGTCTATTCAGCAACACCCTTATTATGAGAAATATAGTAGTATTAATTTTGGTTAATAATAGTGAATTAGTATCAATAACGTTTTTTTCTTAACATTTTATTTACGATGTTATCGGATAAACTCTTTTTGTGGTATTATTTGTCACCAATGTAGATGTCTAGAAACGTTTGTAAATTTGAATTCAAATCATTTTAAAAAATGAATATAAGATTGTTTAGGGAGTGATTAGAGGTTTTCTAAAATTAAAATAAAGAAACAATTATTTAGGGAGTGATTAACTTATATTAATAATAGTCTAATTAACCCTAACTAAAATTTAGGAGAAAATATAGGAACATAATACAAGGCTTTGATTTTAAATTTTGAGTGCCTATTTAGCAACACCATTTATAAAGAATTTTTGAAGGTAAAAATAAATATAATAAATGTCGATAATAATAATTTAAAGGTGAAAGTGAAAATAGTCATTGATATATTAAGAAAAAAAAATCCTTCACTACACCAAGATACAACAGTTGAACACTAAAACGCAAAATGTTTTCGTAGAACTGACAAAATGGAAAAGAAATGGTAAGTTGTTAAACATAAAAAACATTTCCTTAATGTTTTATTATGACATATATAGTTTTTTGGTCAAATATATACATCAAGTTTACAAAAGTTTTATTATGTCCATTAAT
This sequence comes from Drosophyllum lusitanicum, assembly GCA_032274825.1. Lineage (NCBI taxonomy): Eukaryota > Viridiplantae > Streptophyta > Magnoliopsida > Caryophyllales > Drosophyllaceae > Drosophyllum > Drosophyllum lusitanicum. The sequence continues at coordinate 21,712 of JAUEJL010117829.1, read as the reverse complement.
GTTCACAAAATGCGTCATTATACCCGTTAATGTTTAAAAAAACGTTTCATTATGTCCTTTTTTTGTTCCAAAATTTTACAAATGCAAAACCCTTTTGTGAACATTAATGAGTATATACGAACACAAAAAAAATTCACGTATCATAACTGAACATTGAATAAATATTCTTTGTGTTTAGCAAATTTAATCCAAAAAGAAAATATGTTATAAATCAAGTTCGATACATCATTCCAAACCCTAAATGTTTGTTGTTAAAACATCATCTGTTATTTATTTTGAAAAATATAAAACAATTATTATAATAGTTTGTAAAATTAATCATGTCAACTAATATAGTAGATGACACAGTTAATTTATAATAGCTATATAACCTATCATTTAATGACATATGTACGAATTAAAAATATTATAATTCTCTTTAATGTATAAAAAACTTAATATAGAATCCGTTTTTAATATAACAACTTTCTTTTTTATCTATATTTTTCTTTCAGAAATTACAAACATTATAAAATTAACTTTATAGATATTTAGAATATTAAAAATTGTATTTGAAAAAAATAGGAATCTATAAATCAAAGTATTATAGAATATAATCATTAGTTGTGAATTTCTAAAAGATACTTATTTATGTCTCCTGTTTTTCTAATATTTTTGTGTAATTTATCAAACAAAATTTTAAGTGCAAATTACGGACCTAGTCCTTAGGAGTTGTTTATAATTACAGATCAATAGATTTGAAAAGTTACAAGTTTAGTCTCTTTTGGTATATGTCTTCTGTATTTTTGAGTTTTGATCCATGATAATTTTGAATGGAAGAAATTAGGAATAAGTAAAAATTCCATTTGACTCAAACAGAACTAGTCTTGAACCGGACCGATTTATGCATTTTTGGGTTGGGTATCGTTTTCCTTATTTTGGTTTTACCAGAAGCTAAAACCGGAGCTTGAACCAAAAAATTGGAACCAAAACCTGTAAATATATATTACAATTCAGTTCTCAGTCATAACTTTTAAATTTTTTCGATCCGGTTTTAAAACCGAGTACATTCCTAAACGATACCGGTAACAAACTAACAATTACTATTGTTTTCAAAACTAAACACTCTCCAAGATTTTTTTATTATTCTTCATTCCGGCATTATACAATGCTGCCGAGTGTGGACTGTGGAGTATTGGATCGTCAATCGTGCTTTTTCTCGGATGCGGATCCGTATCCGTATCCGGATTTAACTTCTGGGCCACCTTATTACTCGCCGCCATCGTGTGCCGGTCAAAGGAACATGAGACCTGTCTTCCGAGCCCTAATTTCCAAGCACAAAAAAACATATTTCCATGTTTTTTTCCATGGTTTTCTTGGATTAGATTTCCCCAAATCATCACTTTTAATCATCACGAACACCAGCAAACAGTCGGTGAAAAAGTCTTGATCTCATTTTCCAAGCCGTAATTTTGTCGACGAGAAGAGATATAAAGCTAGAGAGTTGTATATAACCGTATACATATAGATCTCAAACAATTTTCCGGGATTTATCTGCTGAAATTCGCAAAGGAGGGAATTCGAGAGTTGGAATAATTTTTACTTCATCGAAAATGGCGTTATCGATGAAATATTCTGCGTTGTTGATGTTTCTTATGCTGCCGCTTTTGTCCTTCGCCTCCTCATCGTTCTCATCTCCTCAACTGAAGCCGTTTCTCCATGATTTACAGCTTCAATGCCCTAAGACAATTATGTATTCTTGGCCGATCGAGGTACAAAAATCATTCACAATTCCGCTTTTTATGTTAGTTATGAAGAAATTGATATATTTGCTGGCTTCTTTAGTTCTTTCCTTTTGTTTTTTTCACAAAATTGATATATTGACTTGAATTTGGGTTTTGGTAATTTTGATATAATTGTTGTATATATTCCATAGTATTCAAAAAGGTGATATATGCTTGCATTGATAGTTGTTTCTATAGGAAGGTGATGCAGCTCTCAATCAATTAGCAAAATCACGATTCGTTGTAAATTGAAAATCATCCTTGGAAATTAGGATATCAAGCAATGAAGTTCCATAGGAAAATTAGGAAGAAGATTCAATAAGGATGCATTTCATAAACAATCTGAAAACTTACATACCCCTCTCTATATAGTTTGTTGTAGTGTAACCTAAACAGTAGAAAGGAATGTTCTAAGCTTCATATTCTTAAGTGATGGAGGCAACCTAGCTACATCCACTAGTAGTAGAATATTTATTGTTAAACAGGCAATATTACTAACTTTGATAACTTAATACCTCAGCTTCTTTCAATTAGTTTCTTCCTACTCAATTTGGCTAACCTGGCTGTGATAAGTTTTGGGCCCTGATCTGGTTCATGTCTGTTGCATATGTATCATATAGTTCCATCTTGAAAAGATCCTTCAGCCCAAGGATCATACTTTGATTACCATCGTTCTATTAATTTAGCATTATCTTAAGTGCCATACTGACATCATCAACCATTTGATTCGTCCATTTCATCAACCAATCCATTCTTGCATTGTTGCCTCTTTTGATCATTTTTTTGTTGGTGATCCTTCAGGTTCTTTTGGTTGTTCCATGTTACCAGAAACGAGGTGTTAGGATCCTAGGATAGTAGGGTGTAGGCTCTCACCTTGAATGTGTAAGACCTGTGTCATAGAGCTTTTTGCACCATGCTTTATGGATGGATCTGCTTTTACTTGCCAGACAATGTTATAATTTCTTTATTGAAGCTCCCTTAAGGATCACTTCCCCTTTTTGGGTAGGAATTCTGTTGTTTTGTTTGAATAAGGTAATTGAATGCAACCTAGAGTAGTAAGCTATTGTATTCCTAACTATGGATTGTAGCCTTGCTAGGGCATTCGATAAATATCTGCCGAGTAAGTCAAGCTCTGCATCTCCCACTTGAATCCTTCAACATCGGTGTTACATTTACTTTTTGCACCAACAGAGATCTTGAAATAATTGTTTAAGTAGTCTGTAAGCTAAGTTAAGTCAATGGCTAACCTTTCTCACCTTGGAGGCTCCATGAAAGCATCTTTGTTTTCCAGGGCACTTTTCAACTGGCCTTCAGCACTGGCCAGCTTAGCCTTCAGTTGAGTTCAACATACAAGGCTTTGGAAATTGATGGCTTTTCCTTTTAAAAGAGAATTGGCTTTAACCTGGGCTTGCAGTTGTTTCACCTTCTCTTCCATCTCATCAATTTTTTATTCTCTAATGTAGAGCCCTATCTTTTTCTTCACCCTGAGAAGATGCAGCAGCTAGTTTCTCTTTTAATTTGTCTACAGTGGAAACACATTCCCTCCTGTCACTCTCGGTCTGCACCTCTGTAGCTTTCAGCTTCTTTGCAGTCTTTTTGGCCTGCTCCTTGTACTGAGTTTCATGGGTAGCGTGAGCATTTTAATTGTTTTTTTTTTCTCATACCTCTTAGCTTTGGTCTTTAACTCGGCTATTCGTTTGGCTGACTGGGCCACCAAATGCCTCCTTTTGTCAACATGTTCAGTCAGATGTCTAAAGTTGTGCCACTCACTCGGTCCAGGAGGCAAGGTGGGAAAGAGGGAAAATTATATTTCCTCCTACTAACTCTTCCTATTTCATCCTCCTACCCGCTAGATGATGACATGTGGAATCCACTAATTCACTTTCTTTATTTTTACCCTTGATTTTGACACTTGTCTTGATCTTGTGAGTAGAAGGATGAGTAGGAATAAAAAGTAGGAGGATATGAAACGTCTCGGGAAAGAGACATGGTCTCCTGAATCTTGGCATGAAGAACTAGGTGACTAAAGTATTCTGCTGTGATGGTCAAGGTTGCTGTTGTCGGCATTAACAGGGGATTTCTACTTGGTTACAAACATTTCTTTTTTAGCGAGGAGGGGTTGTGTAAACTCTTGCCCTGGCGTTCAGCTGCTGCCTTATCTATCTTTTTTAGTGCCTCTTCAGGGCATTCTCTAGCAGAGAGAAATAAAGTTAGCCTAGTATCATTGATTATAGAATCAGGGAAATAGTCCACTTTGGCATCTAGTTACTTTTTCAGGAACATAGCCATACCATGGTTTGAGGAAACACGTCGGTGTTTAGATTTATTCAATCCAGTGATTCCTCTGGTTCTTCTTTCCTTTGTTCTTCGATTTTGAACATAGGCGTTGTCTCTTTTTCTTCTCCAGGGTAAACCAATGGCTAGCAGATATGTTTTTAGACAATTGGCGAAAACAGGGTCAGGCTGGGTTTTTTCCTAACCCCTTATCAAGCAGCATTATAATTCGTTAGCCGTAATCCTCAAAAGGATGATGGATTTGTACTATTCCTATTCCATAATATAACCCTAAGATAGAAACTAGAAAGGGGAAAAAAGGCTAATGGGTTCAATTCTTCACACCAATGGGTGTAGAGGGCAATCCTGTTCGTCCACGAGAGGAGGGGAGGTCTTATTGGATTTATCTTCTTGATCAGGAATTCGAGATATATATTTTGCCATCCAGAGATGCAAAACTGAGAATCTCGTTAATTAGGTCGGAGTAATTTTGCTATATTCGTCTATTACATTCCTAATTTTTGCTTTAGACATTGTGATGAAAAAGGGGGATGATGTTTATAGGAGAAAATATCACACACCTGTATTTATGTATGTGTGTGCATATGCATGCATGGTAAACACACAGGTAAAACTAGGCTTTGTAACAATGATGGCAATCTAGGCTTGTTCTCCCTGCTTTATGGAAGGCCGGTGTAAATGTTGGGAGGAAAGAAGGGGTTCCCTTATATGGGGAATGTAGTGTGACAAGACATTAAATGCCATTTCAATTGCAGCCATACACGTGGTAGCTGGCGAACAAAAAGTTGCAAGTGATGTTGTGTGTCTCATCCTTGGTTTATAAAAGCTCAAGGCACTTCAATGCGCTAAGGGTCTGGAAGTTGAGGCGTGAGGCGGAGGCGTTCGCATCAAGTATATGAGGCGCTCAATATTCACACGTACTTGTAAATTAGTTCGACATAGCAGTTTTTACTTGTAAACGCTGAAAAATTAGCGTACTTGACTTATATACCAAAAGTAGTCCAAAAACAACGGAAGTACCTAACATAGTTCGTAATTTACATATGACAAAATATGAATACAAAGAGGGAAACATAAGTCATAAATCCACAATGTCAAATTAGCTAATAGTTCCGAGGTATACAGTAATCAACAAAATGGCAATAGCATTTAGACCCAAAATCATTATTTTAATTACTTACATCAATCAGACCCTAACATTACTAACGACAATCAGACCCAAAGTCACCATTTTAAAACTATGAACACACAAACGAGAACGGCAGAAAAGATGAAACATGTTTAATACTTAATAGACACAAAACCATCATTTAGAGGCCAAACTTTGGATTACTATGTTTCTGCTTGCTAATTCTGATCGCATTGCTCACATTAGGTTATGCCTTTACTTGAAGAATGAAGATATGTTATCGCCAAAGAAAATACGTGTTCTGTAGACTGCTAGAAATATATGAAACCCAATAAAAATTAAAGAAGCCCATTAGCTACTTAACTAAGAATTAAAGAAACCCAAGTTCATGAGGGGACCGCCTCAAATGCCTCACACGCCAGTTTGAGGCGGCCCTGTTGCTAGTGCCTCAGAGTGCATCATGGAAAAAGCTTGCATCACCTATGTTGATGTGTTTTCACGAACGCCTCACCTAGCATCACACATTAGAACACCTAATGCACGTTTTTGTAAACCAAGGTCTCTTCCGTTTCTGTGGATTAAAGCGCCTTTTTGTCCTAACAAACAAAAGCTCCTTTTCTGTGGTAGATCCTCTTTTGAGTTTTGCGAGCTAGTGGTCGATGCTAGCTGCATTTAAAATTCTAAATTACCTGCTAAGGTGTATTATCTGAACCCAGTCTAGTGCATTGCAATTGTAGTTTTGCCCTGGACTTAATGATATATCTAGCCTATAATTGCCAGGCGCAAACATTGCCTGTAAAGTCCATTAAACCTAAAACAAAGTCCTAAAGGGTTTGAAAGACACGGCAAAGCAAATATTGACAACACTTCTCATGGGGGATGAGTCACGGCCTGCAGGTCATATTTGGACCTGCTGGGCAAGTGGTTCATAGCACTCTCTTGAAGGATGCCTAGTCCTTGCCTTGCAGCACATTGCTTGTCTGGCATGATAACGTTAAAAATGCCCAGGCTGTTTATATATCCGATTCTTTGCTTTTAAGACTTATCAAGGCAATGTACAAACCGGCAAACCGCTAAAGTGTGGGGCCAAAGTATTGTATGGGGTTCATTCTCTGAGCCGATGTCAGAGTTGCTTATGATCCCTTATGAATGCTACAAAATTTTGCCTGGCATGATGATACATCAGCATACCACATATCTGCATCTGATTGGCCTCAAAATCATACTCTCCCAACCTCTCTCATGTGACCAAGTAAATGTCCCTATCTTCCAGAAGACAGGGGTTACCTATAGAAGGGTGAGGTTGCCATCTTCACAAGGTATGTTCAAAACCCTAATTTTTTACACACATACTCATTCTCCAATATCTGTGTCTGACTTAAGCCTCGGAACGGTTTACATGGGCTACTATAACTGGTTTCTTTCTATTTCAAATCCAAGGAGTGTATTGACAATTCAGCCGATTCTTTAGTTTACTTTGTACTCAAGCTTCGATATTTTGAAGTGAGAGCTATGGTGTTTTCTCACATGTTTTCTGCGTTGCCACTGCTCCACATGGGAGTCGGTCTTTTGGGTTTCTTGTCCCTTATCAACTGACAAAATAAGAAATCAATGCCTTTAATGCGGACATATTTATAAACAAAAAACAGATGGTAAACATGAAGACCATACCTAAATTCTAGTGACTTAAATACACAACTGTTAAATAAAACGAGTGAATTAGGTGGACATTCATCTTTTAACAACATATCTTTGAAGAGAAACTCTCACCTGTAAGCCATCCTTATGAGGCTTCTTAGAGATTACGTGGAAGCAACTAGAAAAACCAATTATTTGAATCAAACCTAGTGACACATGTCAGTAGGGTTTTTTCACACAGGATGGTTGTTATATTCTAATATTCTGCTGCAACTTTTCAAAAATCATAAGCCTTATTGAAATATCACGAGCTGCATTATAGATTAAGATAGAATCTGTTTTACTCTTTTTATTGTGATGCTAATTTTCATGGTCATTTATTTGTGTTTTTTTATGTAGAAGCTTGTTTTATGAACTCAAACAAATATTTCTATATTTTATAAATAACTTTGTTGTTTTTCCTCTCTGCAGATGAACGCGGAGTCTCTTGACAAGGTTTTGAGCTCCAATCAAATGAACGAATATATTGCCATATTGTTTTATGCTTCTTGGTGTCCATTTTCTAGAATTGTGCAACCCAAGTTCGATGCCCTCAGTTCAATGTATCCACAAATTAAGCATGTAATGGTTGAGCAATCCTCAGTTCCACCAATGTAAGTTATTGCATTGAGTGAGCTTCTTCTGTTTACCAACATTGGATTATGGTTGACTAATTATATATTAGTGAAGATATACTATAGTTTTTCCAGACATTCACATGATTCTTCTAAATACATGCAGTGTTTTCTCAAGACATGGCATTCATGGCGTACCCTCGATTTTGATCGTGAACCGAACAACTAGAATGCGACGCCATGGCCCAAAAGACCTACACTCCCTCATGCAGTTCTATCAAAAAGCCACAGGTAACTTTTATGGATATGATTAATACTTTACAGACATGTAAAGGTAATCAAATTTCTATCTCAAATAACCAACTTTTTTACATAACTTCCCCTCATGATTTTCCAGGACTCGAGCCAGTAATGGACTTAACCAAAGATCCAATCAGCTTCCGAGAAAACAAATCAAGAATACTTGAATCACACAACAAAACTCATTTGAAGAACATAATCACAAGAGAACCTTATCTCACCTTCTCCCTGTTCTTCCTTTTCACAAAGGCATTCCTGTACCTCTACCCTAACATGGTTTCCGACATTATGGCTATCTGGCTTGCATACGTCCCTCACCTAAATCTTGCAATCTTTGGAGAATCAAGACAGCTTCTGGGTCGTGTTCTTCAGTTGGTTGATTTCAGAAGGGCATTTAGCAAACTGAAACTTATTAAAAGCAGGAACTTTCACAAAGGAGCTAGAAGCGCTCGTGCCTGGACTTCATCCTTTGCATCATTCTCATTGAGCAAGACATCTTCGCCTAGCGCAACCCAGGGACGAAAGATGTAGACTCGTGTGGCAAATTTCCTTTGACATGCGCATCGATCTTTTATCCTTGTTTCTTTTTTGACTATGGTATAATGTTTTGTTGTTTTGTAATTGTGTTTTAGGAGAGTTAGAAGTGTTTGTAAATTTGAGAACCAAATGCAGTGTGTTTTCTGTATATTATGTATCATTATCAGTCCAACCCTGATTAGGTTTCAGTTAATGCAGTTCGCTTTTAAAGATTTACTGATGTGTAGTATATTTGGTTTGAACATAAAATGTTTTTTTTTCTTTTTGGTTTTTTAAGAAATGCAACAATTTCGTTACCACTAAAAGAGACCATACAATAAAATCTCTATATTTTTTTTATGTAAGATACAGAAAAGGGGACACAACTAAAAACTGCTACATAGACTCGACAAACACAACAAAAACAATAATACTACGACCTACTTGGAGATAAAAACTAAGAAATACAGATACAAGGCCTTGTATCCGTACTTTTTATTTATACAAAGAAAAAGAACTACGGGTTCACCAACCAACGAGACGGCTCACTTGCGGGTCGCATAGAGATGGTATTCAAGCTGATCTAGTGGCTCTCCCATGGTCTACCACGGGACCGATGCAGGTGGCATTATAAGATGGTTATCATTCTTTATTTAGCCTAATAGGGAGATGAGTTGTGCGTAACATAAATTTATCATATACAACAAGGGAAAATGGTGTGTGCGGCAAGAAGTAACCTATCATAGATGCTTCCACCAATCACAAACACATAAATAAGTAAATGCTGTAATGACTAACATACCCCACATTAAAGTGTTTGTAAACTAGAAGCATATATCTTATCCTCATACAATAAAAAGTGTTTGTTTAAACTATAATATCCTTAAATATGTAGATGAGAAAACAGATTGTTTCTTTGTAATAATATAAAGTCATAATTATTATAGTATATAATAAATTAGTGTTATGTGCAAAATAACGATGTTCTAATTCTAATGCATAGATTGTAAAAAAAATAATAATAATAATAAAAAAGAGCATGGGAGGAGGGATGTGTGGTGAGTGGTAAGTATGTTGGCATCCATGAGATAGCTTAGAGACGAAGCTCCAACCAACCACTTTATTATTCTGTCTAGCTTATTATTATTTGAGGTGCCCCTCTAACTACCATCGATTTTTCCCCCTCTAATTTCGTCTATGGTTTTCTTTATGACCTATAATTATGGGTTAAGGTCTCATTATGAATAAAAAATATAGATTTAAGATTAGATTAATGTATGCGTGTGTTCTGTTGTTTAAAAAAATTTAAAAAATATCGTCTATACAATTTTATTAATTCTTAAATATAAGAAAAACATGTAATTATATCTGAACAAACATTGGTTGTGAAATGGTTTAAAGTTTTAAATTTCGGTACAATAACTACAATGATTAATTAATTTATAACAAAGTCAAAGTTGTGGTCACTAAAAGCTTTATTCGCACATCTCTCTAATTGTTGTTTGTGAAAGAAAAATAATATCTTCTCTTACTATTTCTTCCTACTTCATCCTCCTACTTATTACAAGATGACATGTGTAATATACTAATTCCCTTTCTTCACATTCTCCGTTGATTTTGACACTTATGTTGATCTTATAAGTAGGAGAATAAGTATGAGAAAATAATAGCAATTTATTTAAGGGTTTACTTCTTTAAAATGTATTAAACTATACCCTAAATGTTAACGTGTGTATCCACCTTCTAAAAATATTATATTGTGTATTAAACTTTCAAAAATTATGTTATTGTGTATTAAACTTGCTATCTTATGTACTAAACTTATATTTTTTGTGCTTTTTTATGTAATCAAAATGCGTGCAATAACAACAAATTAAAAGTTTAATACTCACAATAATATTTTTAAAAGGTGGATACACACGTTAACATTTGGAGAAAAAAAATTAACTTTCAAGTTTCAAGTTTACGTCGAACATGATAATTTTTTTAGAGCATTGGATACGGTAATACTTACGCCCCATGTTTCCAGCTCACGTCATATCACTTGATTTTTCTTTTTTCCTTTATTTAACCTATAAAATAATTATGCTATTTTTTAATTTTAAATAAATAAATATATAATTTAATGTTAATAAATACACAAATATAAATTATAAATTAATATACGAAAATTACATAAATAATTACGACTAATTAAAAATAGAAAATGATACTAAAAAACTACAAATTGTATTGTTTCCTAATTAGTTCTCTTACATTAAATACGGTCTTGAGATCTCTCTTTAAATCGTCGGTAAGAATAACCAAAAACTTAAAATCTTTTTTTACGGGTTTTAGTTTCTTGCATATGGAACTTACGTTTTTGAACATCAATCGGTTTTGCGCAATATTCCTCCGTCAAAGTATTGAAATAGCCCAGATCATTGACCAATTGTTAAAAATCGTTGTTCGAAAAGGTAGACGAAGTCAATGAAGTGTGTCGTTTTCTTTCTTTTTTCCAACTGGCCGTTACGGTTCTTCAAATAATTCTTCATTGTTCACGAATAGTATGCATTTGAGTCAGACATCTTGGTTCTTTTACTTGAAGTAAACCCTCGTGGTGGAACATACACCCATTTTGGATAACCTCAAAGAACTTCCTACACATGCTCAAGCGTAAATGCACCCTTTTAAGTTGACCTAGATTGTACATAGGCCTCCTTCTTGAGCTGGGCTTCACTATGACCGCTTTGTCGGCTAGCCAACAACTGGTTGTAAACATCGTTAAACAATCCAACTTTTTTTATTCAGTTCTTTCCATTGTAAGTTGACTTGGTGATGCTTTCGGTATTCACCAACCCGTTTCTCAATAGAAGTTAAAATTTGAATATTAAGTACATGTAGTGAAATTATAGCTGTAGTTTGTTTTTTAAAACAAATCTCTTATTACATCTTAATATGATTTAATAAAAGCTTTTAAGATGTAAAGAACTAAAGGGTGTTTGTTTTTTTCCTTGTTAAGATCTAAGACCTTTTAAAAGTTTTAAATGAATAAGAGGTAGACTTATGTCTAAAAACCTAAGTATATAAATAATATTGGAACAACCTTTTATTGTTTTGACATTATATTTAGATTCAAACAGAATACATTTAATTAACGGCACTTATACTTTATGCATAAAGTATAACGGATCTTTCTTATTATATTATTTTTCCGACTAATAGAACATATTTTCTTAGTTTGTGTGCTCTTAAGCTTCGTTTGATTTTTATCTTTACTATTCTTTTTATAAGGCAGGCAAAAAGATAGAGAAGTTAAAAGATGACGATTACTAAAATTTCTAAATATAAATAAAAGACTAATATGCATAAAATTTATTGTATCATCTTAGTTGTTCATTTGAAAAAAAAATATTGAATTGCTCAATCATAACAATTTATTTAATCAAATTTATAATTTTAATTTTAACTTTTGTTAATTTGACTCATATTTTAAATCAATTTAATTCTACTACGTATATAGTTTTTTAGATCTTCAAAATTAAAGAGGTGTCAAATTAGAAATTGGTATAACGCTTATCTCATGTTTGCACCAATATACGGTATTATTAGCTGTGATGTTTAATCAATGCTTCTTTATTTTTAAGTTAAGAATTAATTATGTATATGTATTTTAGAGAAGATAAATATATAATTCACATATTAAATTGATTAAATTTATTTATAATATTAATTTATTAATTATAATAAAAGACTTATCTTTTCTCATCTTTCAATATTAATAAAAAAGGTTTGGTTTCTAAAAGTGTATTGAAGTTGTCACTTTTGCTATGGTGTATACCTAACTTTAAAAAGTACCATCTGATATACTAAAGTTTCAAAAACTACAATTTAATGTATTGTTACCTTCGGTAACATGTTGCAAGTATTATTAGCAGGTCATCCTCTTTTAAACATTAATTTAATTAAAAATTAGCATTTAATAATTATTATTATTATGAATAATAAAATCAATTTTCCAGTTTTAGGTCTAAATGCCCAGATTAACTCATCTTTCGATTTAGATGGTTGAAATGCCCAGATCAAATCATCTTTCGTTTTAGATGGTTGTTGCGTTTCTCGAAGATTTAGGGTTCATAACATAAGGTTTCGATGGTTGAAATGACACATAAGTCTTCATCGATGGTTAGGGTTGCCGTATTTCTCGAAGATATAGGGTTCATAACATCGATTGAGGTTTCATCAGGTTTCATTAATGGTTGCGAATTCAGTCTTCATCATCGATTATTGCTGTGAATACTCTGCGATTTAGGGTTCATGCGATTAGCAATTTCATCATCGATTATTGCTGTGAACACTCGTAAGTTTTTAAGGTTCTTCATCTTGGTTCATAGATTCGATTTCACCATCTTTGTGATTAAATCTATTAGATTTTGATTTGTTGTTCTATTTAGGTTTTTGTTTTGTTCATCTTGGGATTCATCTTCATCTTAGGTTTCAAGGATGATTTATTTGGTTTAATTTGGGTTTCGAATCGGTGATTGCAGATATATCGTAGATCTATTTGGATTGGTCTTGTGATTCATCTTCATCTCAGGTTTCACATATGTGTACCGATTTATGTGTTTGATTCAGTTTGGGTTTTGACTTGTGATTCATCTTCATTTTTGGTTTCTCACGAATTCTGAAACATTTTTGGACGAAGGTGATGAAGATTAATCTGGTTCATAAAAATGCGATCTTCATCTTAATTTTGGTATAAAAAATAATTCAAAAATTCAAAAGTTACCTGCAACTTGCTGTGTAAGTTTTAGGATACATCAAATGGTAGTTTTTGAAACTTTAGTATATCAAATGATAGTTTTCAAAGTTGGGTATACACAATAGCAAAAAGTAACAACTTCGATACACTTTCAGCAACTAAACCCTAATAAAAAACTAACATTCATAAATGTAATTAGAGAATCTTAACCTTTAATATAGTCAAAATTAAATTCTAACAATTCATTTTGATCAAAACTAAATCCTAACAATTCATTTTGATCAAAACTAAAATTCAATTTTGACTTTAATTAATTTAATTTACGTTAAACTATTCAAATTCTTCATACTTATCTATGTTTATTATGATCAAAATTGAAACTCAAATTTGACTTTAAATCAAATTCATTTGCTTTAAAGTATTCAAATTCTTTATCATTGTCTAATATAGGGTTTAGTTCACTAAAATGTATATAATTTGTCACGTTTTGCTATTGTGTGTATAGGGTTCTAAAATTTCCCATCAAACATTTAATTTATTACTATTGTGTTTATTAAACTTTCTACCATATGTACTAAACTTATAGATTCTTTCTTTTTTATGTAACCAAACACATACAATAGCAACAAATTAAAAGTTTAATACACAATATAAACTTTTCGATATAAACAATAGCAAAATGTGAGAAGTTTGATAAACTAAACCCAATTTATATAATACAAATCTTACCATAATTAAATTTCACATCTTTCTAAAAGTTATTATTATTTACTTTTCTATATCTATTGAAATTAATATAAAATTCTAATAATTTTTAAGAACGTTTCTGATTGATATGTTTTTTCATTCATACGAAACAACTATATATTTAGCTAATTGAATATAAAATAATATATTTATATGTTTACAATGATATTTGAACTAGTTTAAAATATAGAAGAAAGAAAAGTAATTTGATAGTGATGTAACAAAAAAATAAGAGATGATAGGAGAGAGTGAGAGACTACTTCATATGCTTTTATACATAATTTGCCTTTTTTTTATTATTTGTTTTTAATTGTAACAACTATATAACTATTTAATTAGGGTTAATTTCATGTATGATATATCCCCCTTTATTAAAACACAAATTTTGGTCTAAACAATGATATTGAAGAGAAGTAAGAATTGGTGAGTAATGTTTTATATTAAACTTAAAGTGACTCTGCAATGTGTTTAATAAGTATCTCGAGCTACTCTAATCATAGTAATTTATTTTGAGTTAGAACCCCACAAACTTACATGATATCATAGCAAGGTTCATCTATGGTTGATCAAAAACCACACGGAACTCCATGTAACCTATAAATATTCACGTTTTAGACACAAAAAATAAAAGAACGTCAAACGTTAAGTAATATTTCACATCTGATTAAAAAAGTGACTTTGTAACGTAATTAGTAATTTGAGTTAGAATTAATATTAGCCTGTATAAGTAAACAAAGTATTTTTATTTATCAGACAATAACCTACAAAAAACCTCACTCATAACACATTAAACCAAAAAACAGATAAATCATTAATCATATGTATATATACAGATGAATAATCACACCACAAGCATTACATTACATTACAACCAAGATAATATAATACTAACACTAATGCAAAATCAATAACAATTCAATCCCCACTCCAAGCATTGTAATCAAATAACTAGAAGAAGAGAGCCAAAAAGAACGCTGATAGAGATGCGACGGCGGTAGGGACGAAGACGGCGGTGGCGTCAGACATCGGAGCCGGAGAAGGAGGATCTGCGGCGGAGACCGCTGAAACGGCCATCGTCGTGACCAAAGTTACGGCGAAAAGCTTCATCATCTGCATTGCCTCCATTATTAAAAAAAAAATAATTACGACTGCGATTCGATTAATGGGTTGGGTTGCGTTGGGTTTAAGAACAGTTGGAATTGGATTTTATAGAGGGGAATGAATGTGTGTGTGTGAATACAACGGGCAGGAGAGATAGAGGAGGTTGTGGCTGCCCGTTGCCCGCAATTTTTGAAATTCCTCTTTTGTGGATGTGGAGTCTGTGTTACACAGCTGTCGTTAGGTAAGGTTTTTTATTTTCGTACACTTTGCAATTTTATTTTTAAGCAATAAATTTTTTATGTTTATTTTACCGGCAACAAAAGGCATACTAGATGTAGCTTTGATATAATCATCATCCCGTCTAAAAGAGAGCCTCTCAAAACATCAAAATACAAATACAAAAAAAAACAAAGTAATAACTTTGTTATGTTATTTTGATGCTTAGACAGCAAAGAATCATCCAAAAGTATGTGAAAATGTATATAAGTTGTGATTTCTATCGAATTGTTGGTATTTAAAGCAAAAGGAGTGGACGGTGTTAGAGGTGTGGTAAGAGATGATCACGCCATTTTTTTTCCGGAGAGAGGTTACGCCACCATGATATATACATAGAATGTTACGGTTTAATTTCTGCACTGTTGATTGCCGGTGAATTATGATGTAGATATTATCAAAAGTTGTCAATTTAGAGGGTCGCGTTCGCATATGCAAGTCGTCGTCAATTGCTGAATCAAATAAATTATCTATAACTATTTATTGCAGTTAATTAATTTATATATTTAATAATAATTATAATAATAAATAAATAAATGCTCTAGCTAGCTAGATATTTTTCATGGACTTGGAGTCAACCTAAAACAATCAAACCCATTTTAATTCATACCAGAAAATTGTTGTTACTTTTGAGTTGTTACATGTTTGATTCACTTCCTTTTTGAAATCTACATTAATTGTTGGGAAAATTATAAAAGCATATAACTATTTTTACACTTTTTTTTAATGTTTACTATATTTTTTTAATTTTTTCTAATCAGATAATTAAACTATGTATTTTTATTTACTTGATGTAACAAGTGACCTATTATCTGTTAAATCGGTAATCACTTTAAATTCTTAAGTAAGCTTTTTAATTTCTGTAACATTAGATCTTTATAATTAATAGCTTTATTATTATTATTATTATTATCAATAATAACTATTATACTAATTATTATTATTATTATTATTATTATTATTATTAAGGTTTGGTTCACAAAAATATATTTCACCTTTACACGTTTTCTGTAACTATCATAATTAGATATAAAAATTGGTATAAAATATATTAAACCTATATCATATAAGTCGTGAACCAAATAAATGTTTGCTAAATCGTTTTGCTATATTTTGACTATCTAAGTATCTTTAACATCTAAATTCTTACGAACATTCATTTTATGTTAGACAACTCTCCAAGCAAACATGTACACTTTCATCGGATTTAACTCTCCAGGTATCCCTACAATTTAAGTGGTGTAGGATAAGTTATATTTATTTTACCTCGATCAATATTAATATTTTTCCTTTGTAATATAAGATTAAGACAAATATTATTACTTGCTAGATTACAGAAAATGTTATTTTCTCTTGGATTATACATTTCTATTAATTTTTTAAAAAATAAACGTCTAAAGTTTTTAATAACAACAATGAAAGCAACAATAATCATATAAAAAATTTCAAGTAAAAGGATAAAACAATTACCAAGATAATATTTTTAAAAGTAAAACCAAATTTTTATGCCTAATAATAGTTATTAAATTAATACTAATAATAATAATCATTATTAAAAAACAAATGTTACTCAAGTTAAAAAAGTTGAAAAAAATGTTACACAAATTCAAAAGTTTACTTACATAAAAAATTCTACACAAATTGTAAAAAATTAAAAAGAATGTTATACAAATTAAAAAAATTACTTACAAACTTAAAATGTTACTGGTTCTGTAGGTTATCAACAGGTCATATTGCATTAATTGAATGAAAATGCATAGTTTAATGACATGATTAGAAAAAGTTAAATAATATTACATAATTTAAAAAAAAAAGTGTAAAGATAATTACATATTTTTATAGTTTTCCCTTAATGTTTGACAAAGTGGTATCAATGTTCTGTTTTAGTTGTTTTTGAAGTAGTCGTTAACATTAATATATAGTTAAAATAAATTAAATGAAGTGTCAGAATTAAATCTTTTATTCTTATCTAAATATCCATTTTAATTCGAAGCTTCAGCTTCTTTAGAATAACCCATTTTATTGCTTTTAATATTACTTCGTACCATAAGCTACCAAACCAAAGCTTGACGGCTAAAGGATAAAGTTAAAATAACCAATTAGTTTTACATCAATTTTTAAAAGTGCTAGCTAAATGCTATTTACATAGCTCATGTACATGTAACAATATATCATATTAAGCCTTAATTAATAGGGATTTAAACAATTTGAGCCGAGCCCGAACATGATACTCATCGAGTTGAGTTTGTTTAGGATTTTTTATGTTTGAGTTTAAACTCGGCTCGTTTAAGATATACAAAAACGATGTAGCTTGTTTCGCCCCTCCCCCTTCGCCTTGTCACATGTAACTTGTTTCGTCCCTCCACCCTGATAACCATACACTCTTCTCTCTCCTCTCTTTCTCATAGTCTCTCTCTCACATACACATTATTAATAATTTTTTTATTCTTATCTACAGTTTTTAGGGTTATGATTATCATTCGCCTTAAAAATAAAGAAAAATAGGGTTAGAAAGATAACTGTCATTTCATTTTTTAAATATGGGAGAAATATAATGAGGTAAAAATAATATAACGCTGATGTAACACAAAAGACGAGATGGACGTGGGTAATAAAACCCCATTCTCTTATACAATGGTCAATTACATCACATTTTCTTAATTGTATACGCGTAACGCGTTGAGAGAGATGTACTTAACTGTAAGGATTGTTGTTGCTATTATCACTCCTCTCAAAGATCGGTATTTTGAATATCATACTATCATTCTTTGAAGGTCAGTGTTAAAACATGAACCTATAATTTATGTTTACCAAGAACATAAATAGCAACATCCTAAAGAATAACAATATCTTGAGGTTGTTTTGTGAGGAAATTAGGGTATGTTCGGTATGAACCCTTTTGGAGTTTATTGGAGCTGGTGGCCTTTTGTTTTAAAAGAAAAAACTACAAGTCATGTTAGGATGAAAAAACTGAAAGTTTTTTTAAACAAAAAAGCTCTAAAACAAAAAGCTTCTTGAATTAGCTTTTAAAACTAGCTGGAAGCTTTTTATATGTCAAATTACCTAAATACACTCTTTAATCGTTTTATAATTCTCCTATTTTTATAATTTGTCTTTTTTTTTGTTATTTTACACTATTAAGCTCTAGCTACCAACTATTTTGCCAAACACATATATAACTAAAATATTCAGCTTCTAGCTATCAGCTATCAACTATCAGCTTCCAACTATTTCTACCAAACATACCCTTAGTATTTGTTTAATCATATTATATACACTGTTGGAGTAATATATATATTAATGCAACAATCATTTTTATGTTACAAACAATATAGGTGTTTTGAGCTAAAAACATAAAAGATCAAAAGTAGAATAGGATCCTATAAACATTCTGAAATTAATTATTATAAAATTTGAATGATGTATTGCAACTTTGCAAGAATCAATCCCTTATAACATCATTGTTAAGCTCATGATCATTGAGAATAATAATTTGTTTTGAGATTTGAGGGCATGTTTTTGTTGCTTTCACTACTTTATTAGGTCACCCACTTTATGAATTTTTATTAAAGTTCCTTTTATTATGTTCTATCAAGTTTTACATCATATAACAAAAGGTTGCTCCATCCATCTTTTAGGGGTTGGTACCCAGTTAACTAATCACATAATGTTATGTCACTTTTTTCCTTGGTTATCATATCACACAAAAAAATAAAAACAAATAACAGAAATCACACAATTCATCATCATGAACCATGTCATATGGTTCTATCACGCCTTGGATCACGTGACCTCCAACACGGTTCACTCCGTGATGAGGCTATATCACGCTTCACGCATTTCTCAATACCAACCCCTTAGAGTTATACATTAACAATACCTTATCCTAGATGTATGCTTAGTTTTGTCCCCAATAAAAAAAACTTAAAAATCCTCAAATTTATAGGCAAATTGTACGTGGTAATAATAACTTACGTGGTGTTGCACTTAATGATCACTAGAAGTATTTATTAGCGGATTTGTAATTTTCATCAACAATAAATCATTATTATAAACATTATCGCAAGTTTACATGTTTCTGTCATCGAATTTCTAGGAAATTGTAACTTTGAATCACAATTTCACCTGTTTTGTGTTAGTTGGGCCCATAGAAAGAAGAATGCTGAAAGTGAAATTAAAAAAGAAGTTTAAATAGAAACCATGGGCCTTGCAAATAGGTTATTTCTGGCCGGGTTATGATTTGTTTTGGGAATCCATGAGATATTGCCACTGTGGCCTAGTTTTGAGTAATATTTAGGGACGTAAACGAGTCGAGTCGAGTCGAGCTTAAACATTTTACTTATTGAATTGGACTCGTTTAGGATTTTTAAATTTTACGCATAGTTTTTGAACTTTATGCAAGGACCCAATTTTTTTTTTTTGAACAACAAATACCGTACACATTAACCTACTCCTGAATTTACATCTTTTTGTCGGTAGCAAGACTTGAACCGATGACCATAAGCAATAAGGAACACCTTTCAACTCCTTGATACTGCTGGGTTACAAGTTCTTGTGGTATTTATTATTTAATGAGTAGATACTATGTCAATTGGGATATGATTCGACGTTTCAATTGCATGCATTTAAAGTTTTAAACATAATTCTTTGAGGATTATTTGAAATTCAAATTACATCGAGAACAAGCTACTAAAGTGTAATATATTTTTCTCGTAAATTAATGTAACATCATAAGTTTTCTAAGCTTATATATCAATATGGTACTTACGACATTTTTACCGGTAAACTTGCAAGAATCTATAGAATCTCATTAGATTACGTAGAAACTCGTCAAAAATGGTATTTACGCAGAAGAGGTGGTCAAGAGATGTTTGAGATTTCAATATAAGGTTAAAGCAACTATTTTTCGCAATATAATGAATGTTTTCAAGGACATGGTTTGTGAAGGTGTAGACACAAGACGAGTGTCCCCTCGTTTGCAAGACAAGTAAATAACATACACCTTTTCATGGTTTACCCAATGGACGTTAAGTTTTTTCGTCGTTGTTAAATGGATAATAATCTTCTGCATCTTCAAAATAAATTTGCAGAATTTCATCAATGTTTCATAAAATGGTAATAGAAAAATCAATAACACGCGATCATATCATCCAGCCAGCGTCCTCTTCACCACGTCCACACCCACCACTTTGAGGTAACATAAGCACCATACCATCACTCTTTGTGAGGTAACAAACTCGCCAATCTTACCATGGAGAACGTTGAAGGGTTCGGTAACTAGTCTTCACCATTGAGAACACTTCAAACTCACCAACCGTATCTTTAAACCAACATTCTCAACCTCAAAATTATTTTCCAACTTTTGAAAATTGTAACCAACCACAAGAGCTTCCACAACCGCAAACAAACAAACACTACCTTCTTTTTCCTCAACAACAAGAACCTGGTGCATCAAAGGGAAAGAAATTTGTAACCATAAAAGTTTGGTCAAAAGAAGACGAGGTTCTTTTTGATAGCTTAGGTATCCATATATATTCGAAGAACCGACTGTTGAAAACTCGAAATAAAAGCGACTTCTTCAGATACATGGTTCAAGTCATGTTCGACAAAGAAACCAACAAGGAGCGAACTAAAGACCAACTAACATTAAAATGGAGAGATGTAAACATATAAGTGACAAATTCCAATGACTTATGTGTGAGAATAGAACGAAACCTTGCAAGTGGCCAATCATATCCAGTATTCTCAAAATTTTCCTCAACTAATACCAAATTACCAACGATAAACCCTCCAAGCTTTTCCATTTACATTCCTTTAGGAGGTACTAAAAGAACACCGAAAATGATCATATCTATTAGATGATATATTGTCGAGAATTTTTCTTGATTTTCTCCCATGCTTCAAACGCCGTCGTGTCCGGTTCGAGAACTTGGATGAGAACATCGTTAGAGAGAGATTCATATATCCATTGTAAAACAATGGCATTAATCTCGCTCCACTAAGCATAGTCGGCGGCGGTCTTCGCCGGTGGTGTAGTACCATCGATACGAGCCAGAACTTTATAATCTTGAGCATGAAGATGGAAGAGTTTCACTCATGATGAATACGTACCTTTAAAAAACAATTACCTAAGTAAGCACATATATTATATAAAAGCCAAAAAAAGCATAGAAAAAATCATTTTACCAAAATAAGCATCCATTTCGCTGGTAAAAGTGCTCCACGTCGCTGATATTAGTCCATTTTGCGGACCAATCAGAAAATGCCACGTGGTCAAGTTTTTTTTTTCTTTCTTCTTGTCGCGGTTAAAAGGTAAGTATTTGGCTGGTAAAAAGTAACCATTACGCGGGTAAAAGTTGAGTTGTAATACCCGCAATATAAAAATGTATAAAGGCATTTTAATGGATATTTATGGTGATTTTATATATACATTGTTGGTGGGAGGTTATTTAAGATGTTGGGCTTGTGTTTATATAAATGTATATATATATATATATATATATATATATATATATATATCAATAAAAAGAGAGTGTTAGTTGTATTTTGGACTTAGGATGTGGTGGTGGGCTGAGGCCCACACGAGGAATCTCTT
>JAUEJL010117818.1:0-12057 GCA_032274825.1 Drosophyllum lusitanicum | reverse complement strand
GTTCTATAGAACCCAGACTCGGTATGGGCCCCCCGAGTCCCCGTTGATCCCGAACTATGACCCGAGGCCCCCTAGGATCCAGTCACATCGGCTGACCTTAACCAACTTAGCAACTTGAGGTCCGCGGCCAATTTCAACATAAGTGATCCAATCAAGATCCAACAAGATGCATGCATATCAACAAGTTCAACATGGCGGATCCAATCAGGATCCAATAGCATACATATCAACAATTTCAACATGGCTGATCCAATCAGGATCCAATAGCATACATAACAATAAGTTCTACTCACATTCAATGAGTAGGATTCATAGGTACAACATGAGTGATCCAATCAGGATCCATAGCATGCATGCGTTTGCAACATAACTACAAGTTCAACATAGATGATCCAAACATGATCCAATAGCATACATGCATTCATACAACACGTATTCGTTCACTATTATTGTGAACTTAAACAACACATGCATCATATCGATCATATCATCATGATCCTAAACATATTAGGCATTTTGGTATACACCAGCCTAAAATACTCCTGAACTACCTTCTTATCTTTAGTTAGCCTCTATGCTTTGTGGTTCTATAAACACAGGTTCTGGAATTATTGATATTTATATATTCAATGGGATACCACACCACTATTGGTAATATTAGCTCCTTTTAGTTGAGAGCATCGTTGTATTTATCTTTGAGGGTATTGGTAAACTTCTAACCAATAATCAACATCAACTCATATTCATACTAACAGTCGGTACTCACCTGTAGATCTACAACAGGCAAATACAATGTTCCGGCTCTTCTTGGTCGTCAGTTACATCTATAGTATCGTTACTTACATCAGATGTTTACACACATGAAGTATTACAACTAGAATAGGAGTAGGAATCTCCTAATGACACCTTAAGTCCAATTACTAGTCCATACGGACTTTCCAAACGTTAAAACACAAACTACAAACAAACTGCTTGCTGTTGCTGCAAAACAACCCCTTGTGGCCGCATGCCACTATGCTTGCGCCCGCAAGCATAAGTCGGACCATCAATTCGAAGCCGCTTCGAACCATCAATTCGAAGCCATACTTACGGCCGCAAAGACTAGTCCTTGCGCCCGCAAGCACACTTCGAACCATCCATTCGAAACCACCCTTGCGACCGTAAGCATTCCTATTTCAGAACAGGTCGGACGACAGTCCCTTGTTCCGACTGTTTTCACCCCAAAACATATCCAAACGCTTTCAAATCAACTTCCAGTGATTATATATGTTGTATCAAGTCCAACTAAGTTCAAAACATCAATTCTTAACATATTTTAACAACCATATCAAGAATCAAGATCAATTCTTCAATTTTGACCCATTTATATAAAACCACTAAATTCAATCAAAACCAACTTCTTAATCCATGATTCTTGCTTAAATTCACTTATTGATGTTATAGGAACTAATCACAACTTGAATTTCAGTTCTTGATTGCTATTTCTAGCAAACCCATATTTTGACTTCAAAACCCAAGAACACATGAAGAAGATAAATACTTACAAGGAAGATGATGAGGGAGATGGAACTAGGAGCAGATCTTAAACACTTAACCACTTGAAACTCAGTTGGTTCCCTCTTGAATTGGTTCTTCAAAACTTCAAGAGCAAAGGGGTGTATGTGTGTACACGTATGGAGTGTGTGTGTGTGTTAGAAGTTGTCTTTGACCAAGGTTGAACCGCCTTTGGATTCAAATATATCCACAAGTGGGTATTTTGTTCCCCATTTCAACTTACAACTCAACATTAGTTTACCCGTTTTAGTTAACGGAGATATTTCTGAAATCCTTATCTAAAATCATTTAATAATTAATAACTATTATATATTTTTTCACCAACCTTTATTTAACATCATAACACACCTTCATTATTTAATTTACCATTTCTTATTTAATTCACAAGGTTACAACCTTGCAAATGCATGGTACAACTAGGCCCATTTTAGGATGTTACACCCGTCACCATTAAGATTTTGTCATAAATTTTAGAAAACGATTATACTAAAATTATATAACATTACTAAATAGAAACATATCTTAAACAAAATTAAAGTCCTAAAGATCTAAATTCATCCAATATAGGGATGTAAATGAGTCGATCTACTCAAGCTCGGATAATTAAAAGCTCGAAACAAGCCAAGTCTTAATGAGATCAGGCTCGAGTCTAGACTAAAGCTCATTTAGTAAACGAGCTCAAGCTCAAGTCTCAAAGAGTGG
This sequence comes from Drosophyllum lusitanicum, assembly GCA_032274825.1. Lineage (NCBI taxonomy): Eukaryota > Viridiplantae > Streptophyta > Magnoliopsida > Caryophyllales > Drosophyllaceae > Drosophyllum > Drosophyllum lusitanicum. The sequence continues at coordinate 9,801 of JAUEJL010117818.1, read as the reverse complement.
GATTGTTAGGCTCCCGTGCCTAAATGGGCTTCATACACAAAATTAATTAATTAATTTGTTTTTTATACAATCTATTAATAGAAATTCAAAATAGTACATCGAGCTTAAACGAGTTTAGCTCTAGCTTGAACTTTGTATATCTTAAACAAACAGAGCTCGAACTCGAGCCTTAAAAATCCTAAATGAGCCCAACTCGATAAGTACCATGTATGAACTCGGCTCGGCTTGTTTAGATTCCAACTTCAAAATATCAAAACCAAACCATTAAATTAAATGACAACATTTAATAATAGCTTGTTTCAAACATATTGTAAAAATTAAATCATTCTTCCACTTCATGTGTTTACGTCCGTGACACCCGACACCATCATCAAAGTCAAACAGTTGTGTAAGCCAACAATATTTAAAAAACATGAATGGTAACATTAATTATATATAAACGCTAATGATAACAATAATTAAATATAAATGTGAATGATATCATGTATAATTCTATATATGCTTATACCTCATGATCATGTAAAAACGTGAATGATAACAATAATTAAATATAAACGTGAATGATAATAATAATAATTTAGGGTTAGGACTTAGATTGTGCAAAAATTTATAAATTACTAATAGTTTCTATTTAAAATTAATTTTTATCTATATATATATATATAATTATACACACACTTATAAATAACTAATTTTAAAAATTATCGAGTATCGGGTAATCAGGGCGTGGATCATCAAACCTATCCCCCATCCCCTGCCCCATTAAAAAGAATCGGGTTTCATGTCCCGTTTATCATCCCGAACTCGCCACGTTATGTTAGTTTTTGGTTTTTCACGTCGGTTTCAGTTTTTTCCCATCCCTATTTTCATTAAGTATTTATGAAGAATTTCGAGTTCAAAGATGACCTACTATAACAGATTAAAATCGACTAAATGAGCATAGTAATAGGTTTTTTTTATAAGTTAGCCGGTCATATGTATACAAAAAAGTAGATGTGTCATAATGAAGCATAGGAAAAACCTAACTGCTATTTAATAGCTTTAACCCTTGTTTTAATTGATATTATTCATATCTTGTTCATGGTTCTTGTGAAAGTTTAACCGTATGAGACCTGACACGAGATTAAATTATAGCAACATGAGATAAAACTATGAACCCTAATGTGTGAAGAACACAAATTGCTAATACGTACCCCAATATGTAAAGATCATGAACACATAAACAACAAACTTGCAATGGCAAAATTTGATGATGGATTCGTAAATCAATTCTTAAATCGTGAAACATATTTGGTGAAACAACCTGAAATATATTCATTGTTCGATGAGTGATAAAAGTGATGATGCATGGGAAGTCGCTCTACAAATCTTAGAGGGACGTTGATATGTACTAAATTACATATTTATTATACTGGATTTCCCGCATTTTGGCACCTTTATTAGCAGATTTACGCGTTTTGATGCATAATATCTTATAAATCTATTTTATAAGCCCAGGATGATGACTTGATGATAAACGAAGGAAAACTGTTGAAGATATCAAGTCACGCGAGAAACTACTACAGGGCACACCCTGAGGCATGCCCACGCCCCTGAAGCACGCCCTAAGGTACAACCATGTCCTTGGGCATGCCTATCAAAAGTTGGGCCTAGTCGTTGGGCTCTCATACCCTAAGCACGTGGGTACCTCATTTAAGAAGCACGGGCATGCCTTATCCTTTCAAGCTGATAAAACTAGTGGCTCATGAAAAGAACAAGGAGATAGGTTTTTGTTCGTTTTTCTTTCACTTTTTTCACTTGGAGCTGCCATGGAGAGGAGTTTTATTGCCAAAATGATGAGGCTTTGATCCTTGGTGCATAAGGAAGGTTATTCAAGCATAAATGGAGTATGTAGTCCATTGAACACTCCATTTCACCTTTATTTCGGGTTTGGTATAATCTTTCCTACCTTGGTTGTGTTGGATCCGGATTTGATGTGTGATTTGGATTTGTTTGTAGGAACTATGTTCTATTTACTTTTATTCATTTGGACTAGACATGTTCTAATTGTTTGTGTTACGTATTTATGAAGGTTTGACTTTGGTTGACTTGGATGATATCATATTTTGATTTGATGACTATTATATTTGGTGGTATTGATGTTATTTCCATCCTTTGTGAGCATTTTATACATCTATGTTAGGTTTGACTTTATGTGTGAAATGTTTATCTTCAAGTGTATGTATATTTAAACATGTTTCATCATGTCAAGATTGACACTAGGTTGATGAATCTTGGTGTGATTAGACTTGGTATGTGTATTTGTGGCATTACATGAGGTTCATGGATGATGGTTTGGGATTTTAGATATTCAACCAAGTATATGTCCTTATGTTATGAGACGTTATGCTCATGTGTGTTTGGTGTGTTGTTTGAATCAAAGAGGTTATGCTTATGATTTGACTAATCACGGGTTGAGTCATGATATCTTATCTCCATTTATGATCGGGTATTTAGTATTATTTTCCAATTTTAAAACCTTACGCATCAAGAGGTTATGCTTATGTGTTTGGTGTAATTCGTTGTGTCTATAGATGGATTACTAATTGGAACGTGTATACTTCGTATCCTCTATACTTATTAAGTCAATATAGTCACGTCACATGATTATGTATATTAATACATTTGACTAGAGTGTATCTAATTTGAATGAGTACCTTCCTGCTTCGAATTCCTTCCTATTGCATGCTCGTGTGATTTCTTTGTTTCTTTGCTTTTTGTTGTTTTAGTTGTAGTCTTTAGTTTATTTATGTTCTTACCTTGTTGTCGGCTAGATAATAGTGAAGGTTGATTATTAGGAGCCTCCGTTCCCTAAGTTCGATACTCGGTCTTACCAAACGAGCTATACTATATGCGAATAGGTGCTACTTGCCTATCACACATGTAGTCTACTTTTAAGGTGAAACCACTTTTAAAACACCGTATGTACTCTAAATTATTTATATAAAAATATATAGCTATTCGCGCATGTCAGACGTCAATCGGTCTCCAACTCAGAGAAACCCAAAATCAATTTTGATTTTGTTTTGCATTTAGATATTAAATTAACTTAAATCATCTCTATTGTAAAATCATATTATTTTGTTTTAGTAAAATTAAACCTGAACCATCCATTTAAATTGAAAATTCAATTTGATTTTGACTTTTAATAGTCAAAGATCTTGAATCAAAATTAAAATATCGTATTTGTCTATCATAATTTATAAATATAATATGTACCATTTATAACATTTTAAAATATCATATTTAACCAAATTCTTAGTTCTATTATTTTAAAATATTTTATAATCAGTTTAAAATTCTTATTAATTATAACAAATATATATATTTGACTTTATTGCTTCTAATTGAAAAAATAATGATCGATGATTTGTACAAAAATACAATTACATTTCTTCATATCATAATACCACGTACATTTATGCCATCAAGTCTGCCTCATTCTCGTCGACGCTTCCAACACTAATCCGGTTGTTGACGCCTCCCATCACTTTTTTTATTCTCGTTAATTTCATGTTTGTTAATTATTTAATACTTTTTATTATTATCAAATATTTATCACTTTTTAAACCACCCGTATATCTCACGGACATTACATCTAGTGGTTGTGTATAAGTATACTAGTTTAAATGTCCGTGTGATATACGGGTTGTTTTAAAAAAAATATTAAAGATTAATAAAAAAATATTATATAATTATAAAACGCGAATGAAATGAAAATTAAAAAAAAGACGAAAAACATCATCAACACTTAGACCATGGTGGAAATATCAACAAGAGGGGGAATTATGATACGAATAGACATGATTGTATTTCTTGTACAAATCATCGATCATTGTTACAATTATGGGTAGTAAGGTTAAACGTTTATTGGTTATAATAAAAAAAAATTAAAACAATTATGAAATATTTGAGAATGATAAAACTAAGAATTTGGTTAAATATGATATTTTAAAATATTATAAATGGTGAATATGATATTTGTAAGTTAAGTTGGGTAAAGTACGATATTTTGGGGTTTAAGAGAATATATATGAAACTATCTTTAAGAATTTTGATTTAAATTAAGTTCAATATTTAATCTAATTTTGACCAAGAAAAATCAAAATTCAATTTTAATTTTTATTAAAATAGATAGTTAAGATTTGATAATTAAATTTTTTATCTAAATTTAATGGTCAAATTATGTAATAAATTTTATTAAAGTTAGTCTTTTATTTATATTAGAGGATTCAATAAAAATGCCAGGCTGACAATTTTTGATACCACGCGAAACACGATCCGAAACCGACACGAAAAATAGTGACATGAACACGACACTAACCCGAAAAATAAAAAAAACAGGTTGACACGAACCCGACACGAAAAAAGTGACAAAAATACGACAACCCGATAATGACCCGAAAGACACGATAAAGGTAAAATTGTGAAAGTTTTTGAAATGAAATTGATGCAACATCTACATTAAAACATAAAACCTTACTAGTTTCTTGACTTATTTCCCTCTCATTCTCATTTCTCAAAATGAATAATGTTGTTGTTGCTAGTACTATCTCTCTCTTGTCACCCATCTCTCGATCTTGAGTTTTGTCGTCGCCGTTCCTTTGTTGTCATCGCAGTCTCCGCTACTATCTTATGTGAATTGCTCGACCACATGAACAGTTTCATAGTGATTTATTGGAGTTGTCAAAACTATAAATATAACTTACATTTTCCATTCGTAATTCATTGCCTTATTTGATTAATAACATATTCGAAGACCGAAAAAAATCTTGTCCAACATCTGTAGCTGAAAAATGGGTCAACACGAAACACGACACGAACCCGACACAAGAAAAGTTGACACGACACGAACTCGACACAAAAATAAATGGGTCAAAAACGGGTTGACATGGAATTGACACGAAACACGATAACCCGAAACTGACACGAATTACCACCCCTAAAAAATGTCCAGTCTTAAAAAAGCATCTAAAATTTAATTTGATAAATACAAAACAGAGAAAATATATTGTATTTTTTATATATAAGATTTTATAGGAGGTTACAAATCTCAATATGACACGAAACACGACAGGAACCCGACACGAAAATAATCGGGTTCTGGTTAACACGTATAATAAACAAGTTAGGTTTGGGTTAACTTGTGTAACACGTAGAATAATTGGGTCCGGTTAGGGTCATACATATATTCTACTAGTCGAAAAGAGAACCATTTAATATTATACATATTTTAGTTTTTCCACATATGAACCAAATTTTGACGTAATTATCATTCAGACTCTCACAATCCACGTTGTTAATAGTTTCACTTTGTGAAAAATTAACCAAAAAAGCTCTTGATATTAAAAATTATGATTTTTTGGTAACTCGTATAATTTTTAAAAGCATCACATGTAAATTACGAAAAATTACGAAAATGCCACTCCGCCTAAATTTTTAAAATTTAATCTGGACTATTGATGACATTGATCCAAAGGCTAAAATTAGTCTCTTAGGACTTTAAATTAATTATGGACTACATTGAACATTCTTCATATATTAATAGTGTTTTTAATCATGACAGAAATAAATAAGCGGATCAGATTCAAATCATATTTTTCTGACACATCAACCTGTGAACCCGTAACATGCTAGCCGAACAAGACACGATTAACCTCAATAAGATTTTATATTTAATGCACGTTAGTATCAGGTAGATGCCTTCAAGATTCTTATCCTCCATCTCACGACTTCATGTCATGATTAGTCAATTCCTCCTAACTTTGACTTTTAATTTCAGAAGTATACGGAGTATCTCATTATTCTAAGAATACAATACGATACATATTTGATTTGCTATCTATAGTGATATTTTATAAGCATCTCATTTTCTAATTATATTTTAGAAACTAGATTACTCTGTGTGTTTTTTACGCTACTATATATTTATTTCTTTATTTTATATAAATTCTATTTAAGATTACTCGAAAGTAAAGATAAAGATTTAAGTAAATATAAATTTATTAAGTTTAGTTTTATATTAGTTATTCATAGTATTGAACATATTAGGGTTTAAACTTGTCATATTTTACTATTGTGTGTATCGAATTTTAAAAGTTTATATTGTGTGTATCAAAATTTCAATTTGTTACTATTATATGTATTTTGGTTATATAAAAAGTATAAAATGTATAAGTTTAGTACATACAATAGAAAATTTAATACACACAATAGCGATAAATTAAATGTTCGATATACATAATAGAAAATTTTAAAATCCGATACACACAATAGCTAAACGTGATAAATTGGATACATTTTTTGTTAACTAAACCCAATATACTAATACGTAATATTAATATATTCGAAGTATTAGATACGAAACTTATATACAATTTATATAGGGTTTAGTATTCGAAAGTGTATCGAACTTGTCACTTTTTACTATTGTATATACCCAACTTTAAAAACTACCATTTAATGTATCCAACTTTCTAAAACTACCATTTAATGCATTCAACCTGGTATAGTAGGTCATGTGTTGATATGGCTACGGTTTTGATGACGTGGCATCTTAGTTGGATGCTGACATGTAATTTTTTGTATAATAATAATAATATCAAAGCAGTTGTTGGGTGGGGATGAGGCGCCGGTTCATGAACCATTAAGAACACCATCGATGGTGTCATGGTAGGCGACGATTGTTTGCACCGATTTAGGGTTTCGAGCCGTCGATTAAAGATTGTTTTGCACCTATTGCGCCGTCAAGCTATTGATTTAGGGTTTCTTGGCGGTGATTTGTTTGCATCAATTTAGGGTTTCTTGGCGGTGATTTGTTTAGCGACATGGCGGCGACTTGTTCTCCGGTGATTAGGGTTCTCCGCTGACTCGCTTCCAAGTAAGTTTCGATTATCAAACCTAAATCTAGTTCTCCGCTGCTTCAACATCGAGTGGTTCAACCTCGACAATTGCTTCTGATATGCGATTTTGATTTAGGGCTCATCTTCAAAAGTTAGGGTTCTTCAACAGTTAGGGTTCATAAGGTACGAATTAGGGTTTAGATCTGTTCTTTGATTTAATGTTTAAATCTTGTTCATCTACGATTTAGGGTTCTTCATCAAATCTGGGTTTCATGTATTCGACAGATGATTTCTTAATGTTTTTAAAGGTGATTTTGTGTTTCATCATCAGATTACATGTGTTGGTTTCTTGTTCATACACATATTAGTGATTTTGGATCTTGGTTTATTGTTAATGTTGTTCTTCATCTTCGTATTGTCCAGATCTGTTCATGGTGTTCTTCATGGGTTGATGTGGCATTCATTAATGACATGACTATATTTGTTATTTGTGTGATATTAAAATAAATAAAAAATGACAGAATTATTGGTTACCTGCTTAGCAGGTAATCCAATACATTAATTGGTAGTTTTGGAAAGTTTGATACACTAAATGGTAGTTTTAAAAGATGGGTATACACAATAGCAAAAAGTGACAACTTCGGTACACTTTTGGATACTAAACCCTTGATAAAACAACATTTCATGTATCATAATAAAATATTAGCGAAACGTTTAGGCAAGTTTATGAAACGTTCTTTGTATACGGCAAGTTTTAACATTTTTCTATTTCTAAAGATGGAGAAATAACTGAAGACATATTCATGTTATATTTTATCCGCGGGTTGCGGTATTTATAAACATATACTTTATTCTAATAAATTAATATACGAGAAATGAAAATTAAAAATATATGAAAAGTAAACCTACTTGCCTTTAGAAACTAATTTCCACATGGCCATAAAATAGAAAATTGAGGTATGCATGCAAAAAACCATGTTAAGATATGTTAGTGATCGGATAAATTGAATTAAGTATTAAACTATAAGGAATCACATCATTGGAAGAACCAAATAGAAGGAATGATCGATCAACTAAGTTTTAGCAATGAAACTCGATCTTGAGTTATAAGACTGGTAGCGTCATATATACGTTTATTTTCTTGATTTAGGAAAGGGTTTTTTAGGAATTTATATAAACTTAAATTAATGAGATAATCTTTTATGATATTTAAATAAGTTAATTATAATTCATTAAAGATTTTTATATAAAAGAGAATTTTAGAAGGATATTAATTTAATTTGAATGTTTACAAGTATATAAACATAATTGGAAATTTTTTTAAGAATACATACGAAATTGCTAGTTTCTTGATAATCGCATTGGATTTTTAAAAAATACTATCTACTTGGTTTCTATATTTGTACGAAGCTTTTTACTTTAAGAGATCCTGAAAACGACACTTGAAGGGATGAAATTTTGACATGTGCTATTGACATATTGTTGGTAATTCTCGAGACTTGAGATATTAATCTAACGTTTTTTTTTTTTAGAAGTAGTCATTTTATTCTAGTGATACAATATGACTGACTACATCATACTTTCTTTATACCTTGTTTAAAATGATTTGGGTACCGTTATTACTGATGTTGTTGATAATTCAGTATGTATATTACAATATAATATTTGATTCATAAACTTTTCATTACTAATTTAGATTTATAACCTTTTCTTCTTGATTTCTTTAGTAAAGTGTAGTAAATATCTCAAAACGAATTCGTTAATATTATTAAGAAAAATTCAATACCTTCATAAACATAATTCTCTTACGGAAGACATTTTGAAACCGTCATAAAATCTATAAATTTTTAACTCTCAAACTAGTTAAATCCTTTGGGATATCATCTAACAATTGAAAAAACAAACACAAGAGTAATGGTCTAAAGGAGCTGAAAATTGGCAGCTTCCATTGCCGTTGTGTTTTTCGTAACATTGTTGACGACAAGCAGGAAGATTACAATCATTCGGATCCAACACCTCTTTGCATCTTTTTTGTGCATCAACCATCGAAACTCCAACTGAAAAACAAACGAATAAAATGTGATATATCGAACACAAACACATTAATATATGTATATAGTTATTGTAAACTAATAAACATAAGTTTAATGATAATAAAAGTGTTAAATGAACTAATATAACAAACCTGAAAATGCCATAACAAAAATGACTAGCAAGAAGCAAGTGTATGTAGACCTAGCTGCCATGTTTATGCACAATTACACAAGACAATTAATCACTTCAATGTGCAATTTTTATTTGATTGCTTTAGCAGTTGGCCATCTTAATTTGTTTATATAGGCAAGTTAATTAATAATGTATATATTTTTCTTTATTTTTAAGTAAAAGATAACCTTCCTCTTTCAAATGAACCTATTAAATGCAAAAAATTAATCTTCTATACATAATAAACGCTTATTAAATTACCATATTTAATGCTACTACAGGTGTGTTCGGTACACAGCCTTTTGGAGCTTTTAGGAGCTGTTAGCAAAGAAAAGGCTACAAGTCATGTTCGGATGAAAAAACCGGAAGCTTTTTTTAAACAAAAAGCTGTAAAATAAATGGCGTTTTGAAGTAGCTTTTAAAACTAGCTAGAAGCTTTTTATATAACAAATTACCTAAATACCCTTTTTAATTGATTTATAAGTCCTATTTTTATGATTTGTCCTTTTTGTCATTTTACACTATTCAGCTCTAGCTAACAGCTAATTTTCCAAATACATATATAACTCAAATATATAGCTTCCAGCTACTAGCTATTTTCACTAAACACACCCGTACATAAAACTTGCTTTATAAAGTGACTTATCTTTTTATACAATTCAAATAAAAAAGGAATATTTTTTTTTCAAATCGGAATCGAATCTTGAGATTCCAG
>JAUEJL010117807.1:0-12058 GCA_032274825.1 Drosophyllum lusitanicum | reverse complement strand
TCTACCCTTGGCGTGTGACCCAATAGGCCCATACCTCATCAGCAGTGATGCTAGTACACGTGTATCAGTGGGCATATACCAACATTTCTTGCGTACTAAAATATTTGTTGAAGAAGTCGATGGAGGAGCCAACAGTGCCAGTGAAGTCGAAGATTGCCGGTTAATTTCCTATGGTCCGGCCATCGACTAACATCACCACCTCCATACCCCTCAAATCTGTTTTGATTTGGCCACTATTTGGAGAGATTTGTAGATGATTTCATCTTCTAGAAATCCCAAATAAAAATGATTTCATCTTCAAGAACTATAATCGATTTCAGATCTGTTTTTGTGTGTTTAACTTTCATGGTTCATCTTGATTTGTACTAATGGGTTAGGAGTTTGTGAAAGAAGATGAGTAGCAGTAAAAGAGGAAGAGAAAGAGGTAGGTAACGGTGGTGGACGTGATGGTAGTAGTGGAGATGAGGTGGCGGTGGTGAGGTGATGGTGGTGGTGGTGGTGGTGGTGGTGTGTGGCTGAGAGAGAGAGTTAAGAGAGAGTTAGAGAGGGGGATAAGAGACGGAGTGTATTACTTTATTATGATATAAAAGAAAGAAGAGAGATATCCACCATTTTTGTTTTTTATTTTTAAAAACCAATTTATAAATGATTTATAAATGGAAAAAATAAATAAAAAAGATGGCAGGGTAATCTGGTCATTCTAGTTTGAACAAGACCAACGTCATAAAAGGTTTGGTCATCTATGGACTAAAACCGTAAAAATAAAAAGTTAGGGACCAAAACCGTAGAAATCATGTACTTACTCATATTATAAAAAAAGATAATAGGAAGATGACCATTCCAAAAGGAACTTGAACTTAATCTCTTATGCAGCGGTCCGGGGAAAGAAAAGGACTGCCTTTGAAAAAAGAAAAAAGGAACTCGCGTAACTCGTTAGGCCTTCGGAACAAAGGCGATTCATGAGTCTCAACATATCTCTAATATCTAATAATATCAATAAGTGCACTCTTCAATACAATTTAAGCCTTACTTTTTTGTTTCAACACGTGGATAATGAACAAAGGAATTGGAAATGGCTTATAGACCGCTAAGGTTCGTATTCGCTTGCCTCTTCGAAAGTCTCTTGATCGGAAAATGCTGCAAAATAGCCGAGGCTTTCAAACAACTTGGATAAAGATAGTTCCTAGTAAGGTTAATGTCATGGCTTAGAAAGTTCAACATCGCATACTTGCAACCTTCAGTAAATTAGCAAATAGAGGTATCATTTCAAAACCAATTAAGGAGTTGTCCTCTTTATTTACAGGATTTAGAAACCAAGTATCATTTATTTGCTAATTGCTAATAGCTCGGAGCCTGCTAATGAAATTGGTAAGTGGTGAAATATAGCTTCGCGAAGTGGATCGCTTAAGGATATATTAAATTGCGGCCTTGCAGCTAACATGAAAGATGATAAGGAGCAAATTTTCACTTTCTGTTGGTAAGCTCAAGGACGAGAAATGAGATCGTTCATGATAAAAAAAAAAAGGAGCTCCATTCATCTGTTGTTTACTCTCATTCAAGGTTTTTCTTTCTCATGGCTAATTGTAAGAGGTAGCAAAAGGATGAAATTCTCATGGGAAATTGGTGTTCCATGCCTATGTTTCACTTTAGTGTTTAAATGTTTTATTTTATCCTTTTTTCTTGTACTTTTATTGCTAGCCGCTTGCTAGTATTATATTAATAAAATCTTTTCCTACTGCCGTTCAGAAAAAAATAAAAGAACTTTATTACACCATCATTTGAGTAATTAACTTGCTTCAGATGATTGTTTTCAATCCTATTGTTCACTGCACCGAAGACATCTTCCTCTATGGTTCCAAAAATACCAGGACGGCTACATGCAATTTTGGCCATATTTCCTGGAATTTCAACATCTTGAGCAAGTCATGTCTCCTTCTCTTTGCATTCATTCTCTCCTTCATGTTCTTTCTCATCTTCGGCCTTTTGTTTAGCCTGCTAATATGATCATTCTCACCTAAGCCAGTGTAAGCACCTATCAAGCACACTCGTTATGTTAGCAATATGTTCTATCAGCTTATCTATTAGCCCAGTAGGTGGCATCAACACTTTAGAGTAGGCATTCACAAATGACTAGAAAACATAAACATACTATTGGTTGGCTTTAAAAAACAAAAATGTAAATTCTTATTCTCTCTACAAGTTAGTTCTTTATAAAAAGATTCCATGTTTTGTGCCAAATATAATGAACTCTTCCCCTATAATGCCCTCCTGTGGAACCCAAATAGTGTAATGCTTAGGCTCGGGGGATCAGAACTTCTTCAAAGAGTCTAAACTTGGCTGAAATTACATCATTGACTTGTAGCAAACCATCAGAGTGCTGTAACAAGGCTCAGGCATGGGAGGTGTGAAACGTTTAAAAAACTGAATTGGGTATTTACAACATTGATATCAATGATCTTTCGCTCAACTTGGGTCCATTTTTTTTGCCACAAAGCTTGTAGTTTTGTCAGGTGGAGGACAAAGCTGTCAGATATGATCTCTCACTAAATACGTAAAACATGAAGTAATAATATTTTGTTCTTGAAAACTTCATGCTATGTTTCAATTATATTTTCTAAAATGCTTTACATAACGGGATTTTTGAGAGAGATTATTGTTAGTAAATTCGTTTACTAAAAACGATATTAAAAAATTCCATGAAACGAACTTCTGAAAGTTGGACTCTGAAAGTTATTCAGAAAAGTAGTTTAGATAGGTGAACTTCAGATAGCAAGCTTCAGTTCAGTAAGCTTGAGATAAGAAGCTTCGCTTCAGACAAGAAACTTCAGCAAGCTTCAATTTAGAAGCTTCAGTTCAGAAGCGTAACTTCAGCAGGCTTCAATTCAGATTTTAGGAAACAAACTCCTGAACAAAGGCTGAGGCTCATTTCCAACTACGATTCCCTTAAACAGATTCGTCGTCTGTTTCCAGGGTACAACAGTGTAAGCAGATGTACTGCCGGAGATGACCACCTGGCTAGAAAAGTCGGCGGAAAATCTTGAGTGCAAGAACAAAGAGAGAAGTTGTGAGAATTCTATGTTGTGTGTATATAACTAGAATGAGACACTTGACCCTCTTTTTATAGTGAAGATTAAAACCGAAATAATTAATTATACAATTAACATATAATTAAACAAATTAATTATCATTTATTAATCTTCAATGAGTTTCGGTTACAAAAATTGAAACTGGGTCAAAAGAAAAAATAGCAAAACCAAGCCGCGTGAACTCGACATTTTTGAGATGCATTTGTGTCCGTAGGTCGAGCCCGACTTCAGCCTACGAAATCCACCATCAGCACCACCCCTACGTAGGACTTGGAGTAAAACCATACAAAAAAACTTGTAAGCCTTTATGCTTCTATGGTTATAAACCCACTAAAAGATTTCTCCTCTCTCCTGTGTGGGACACATTCCCACACTTACTTGGTTTTGCTAAATTCCATATCAAGTACTCAACTTTGAATATCGATATCTCATTCACACATATTCCATTTTGGACACATAAACCTACTAAGAATTTAAACCTACTTTATATATCATTTCGAAGCTCTCATAACGGAGAATAAAACCCACTAAGAATTTAACATAAACAATACATATGTATGTATTTAAATGTGTCCAGAGTTAGTAAAAATACATAATTTTACTAAATCTCATACAACCTACAAAATTCTTTGTTCACTTAATAATATATTATTATTTTAGTAATATAGTTTTCCTAATCTTATATATAACACTTTACTTATTCATATAAATGTTTGAAAGATTTGACAAAAAAATGTTACAGGTTAAAATAACACAACTACTACAACTTATTTTGAATTATTACCCAAGAACCCGTCTGTTTTATCACCTCTATTCTACATTTGCTATTTTAAATATTGCAAAATGTTTTTTTTCTTCCGAAAAGATACTAATTGTGAATTCTAATTTTTTGTCCACGCAGGGTGAATTGCTATTAAAAGTAGTTTGTGTGGGGCCCTTTTTGATAAAGAGGAGTTACACTACACTAATTCTACTTATTAATTTCACGTATTTAGTGACGGATCCTTTTAAAAGAAAAAATTATGTGCACAACTAGTCACAAAATTTGTTGGTATGAACTCAAGAGTGATCAAAAGAGAGAGATCGAGATTGTTCAAGAGATATTAGTTTTCAATCCAAAAATATCATCACCAAGTTGTTGCTTACCTAATCCAAGAAAACCATTAAATAATTAGATGAAATATTTAAATAAAATCCATGTTCACATGAATTTCAACATTGAAATGGTAAATTATGATTAGTTTAGTTGCAATAATAATAATATATCGTCAATTAAATTTAATTAGTCATAAATGGTAAATTAAATAAGTAAATACGATTAAAATTTAAAAAATGTGCAATGACCAAAACTGATCAAAAATAGTAACGAGCTTGAATGAATAAAGGATGAAGGGCAGAATGGTTATTTAAAAAACTTTAAAGGTTGGTTAACTTTTCAGGGACCAAAAATGTAATGAGTTCGGGTTAGGAGGTACCAAACCTGTAAATCTTAAATCAGAGAAACCATATCCATAAGTTTGACCAAACCTCTCAAACAATTAATAAACAAAACCTTAAGATTAAATCATTTAAATAACTATGGATTAAACCAAAATAAAATATAAATATTAAGGAGTAAATCATTTTAACCCTAAAATAATACAAGAATAAATCTGAAGTATTCTACCACTTTGAGAAAAAAAAAAGCAGGTTTAGGGACCTAGCTTTTAATTTAATTTAAGTATGAAATTACATTTCAATAGTGTTAGTGTGTTACTATAATAATATAAGCACATTATTAAAGATACTTAAATCTAATATATAGTTTCACCATGATCATATAGTTTTTTGCTTTAAAGTATATGCATGACTGGCATCTTTCTTTTTGTTTTGTGTTTCCTTGAATAATTGGGGGGCTGGGTCTTGTAAAAAACTATAAATAATTTGCTGTTGACCTTAAGGAGTACCCATTTTCTTGCTTTTGGTAATCAAAAGGTGCATGCTGTTATACCAAGTATCATCTTTTACATATCATATCATCGATCATATTTTCAAATTGCTTCGACATCTTCATCTGCTATCATGGCTTCTACCAGAGCTGTTGTTAGCAATTATGATGTCTTTCTAAGCTTTAGAGGCTTAGATACTCGTCATTCTTTTACGGATCATCTTTACGAGAAGTTAGTACAAGCTGGAATACGCACTTTTAGAGACGATGATGAAATAGAAACAGGTGAAGAACTAAAGCCAGAAATCGAGAAAGCAATAAAGGAATCAGATGCTTCAATAATTGTAGTCTCGGAGAACTATGCAACTTCCACATGGTGTCTCGATGAGCTTTGGTTGATCCTCGAGCAAAGGAGGGAGTTCAATCATTTCGTTCTACCCATCTTTTATCATGTTGATCCCTCAGATGTTAGGAAACATAAGAATACTTTCAATATAGAATCCAAAGTCTCTCGAAGGTGGACAAATGATAACGTTAAGCGGTGGAAGGCAGCCCTTATGGAAGTTGCAGGTTTGAAGAGTGAGATTCCTTCTGGGTATGCTTCTCTTTCTTGCTTGTAATTCTTATTATTGCCACAATGATCCAATAATTAATTTGAATATAATTAGTGATAACTTAATGACTTGGTTAGTGACAGTTTAAATTTTAATTATTATTCAAGTATATAGAACAATCAAAAAACACCATCACTGAACTTGCTCGTTTGATTCTGCGATTAATTACAGATCAGAAACACAGTTTCTGAAGGATATTGTTGATACAATTTACAATAGACTTGATCGCAAACAAGTTTATCTTCCTTCGAATCTAATTGGTGTGAATACTCGAGATAAAGAGATTAATTCTTGGCTAAAGCAACCCGATGCTGAATTTTTTGTAATTTGTGGCATGGGAGGAAGTGGCAAGTCGACGTTAGCCAAACACATTGTCTATTCAAATTGGCAAAATTTTGAACGCATTAGTATCGTTGAAGACATTGGTAGTAGATGTAAAGAACCACGTGATTTGGTTCAGCTACAAGAAAAGCTTTTGAGAGATATTTTTGGTGGCAAGAAGAGAAAAATACCAAGTGTAAGTCAAGGTACATATAAGATTGAAGAGGTCTTACAAACAAAGAAGTCACTTATTGTTCTTGATGATATTGTTGAATTGGACCATTTACTAGCCTTACTTGGAAATGGGATTATTAATAAAGAAAGCAAGATTATAATAACAACCAGGCTAGATGATACACATAGATGGTTCGAGTCTAGATCATGGAGATGTCAAGAATACAAAATGAAATTACTTGATGATGATGAAGCATTAGAGCTTTTGAGCCTTCATGCCTTTGGATCCAAGTTTCTGCTCAAAGGTTTTGAGGAGCTTGCAGAACATGTAGTACAGTATTGTGGTGGAAATCCTCTGGCCCTTGAAGTGTTAGGTTCCTCCTTGTCAGAGGATATTAGCATCTCAACATGGAAAAGTGCATTGAATTTATTGAAAAAGGATGATATTCATCGAAGAATTTATCATGTACTTGTAAGGAGCTACGATTCATTACCATTTGACGCTGACAAAGAGTTGTTTTTGCATATTGCTTGTTTCTTTGTTGGCAAAGACATGGATTACGTGATAAAGATATTGGAGCCAGATTATGCTGCAGTATCTAGGATAAAAACCTTAATTAAGAGATGCCTTCTTTACATTTCACCAAATAAAAAATTGATGATGCATCCATTGCTTCAAGAGGTTGGAAGGAACATTGTTAATCAAGAATCACCCATACCTGTAAAACGTAGTAGAGTTTGGCGTAATAAAGATTCTTATGATGTATTGAAAAACACAAAGGTAAGATGCCGCTACTTATGTGTAAGCTAACTTTTCTTTTCATGTCCTCCTACTTTATGTATCATATATTGTTCATCCTCACTATATTTTATTTTATGATCTTTTTTTATTTAGGGTTCAAAAACTATGAAAGGCCTAGCTCTTGACATGCAGATTCTAAGGGAAAAAGAGGAGATGTATTCACTCAAGGTACATAACAAGTAAAGTTAATTCATGATCTCTATATATATGTTAAAGTTTATATGGAGTTAAGTAGACAGGTCTTATGTGTAATATCTATGTGTATCATGTAGCAACTTTTCTGCAAGGTTTTAAGTATATATTTAATAGTACTTAAGTACAAATGATTTGGTGGTTTATATAAGTCAAGGATATCACCAAGTTGTAAAAGAACTGGCACTGATACCAGATTTGTTGGAATATATGACAGAAGCAAAGATAAAGTGAGCTATGATAATTAAACAAATAGATACTGCTGAACTCACAGAAAGAAAACATAAGAAAGCTTCAAGCTAGTTTTGGTCTTGTTTTCTGCCTCTGGTGCAAAAATAGAAATAAGGCTTTTAATTAGGCAATACATAATCAACTTACTAATTAGCTACTAAATAATAAAAACTTGGCTTAAAAAGCCACTAGCTTATTTAAATGATGATACATGCAGAGATCAGCTAACACATCAATCCACCATTTATTTCAGTAACAGTCAAGATTTTGAATGGAACTTCTTAACATATGTATGTTGACTAACACATTTCATGCTCAATTTGCAGAAAGAGTTAAAGGCAGATTCACTTAAAAAGATGGATAACCTAAAATTACTCCGCCTCGACTTTGTGGAACTCAGTGGAACGTATGAGAATTTTCCGGAAGATTTAAGATGGCTCAGTTGGCTTGGGTTCCATTTAAAAAGTATACCTTCTCAATTATTGATGGGAAACCTGGTTGCTTTAGATATGAGTTATAGTTGCTTGGAAGTTTTTGAACCACCGATGGTAGGGAATTCATGCGTTATCCTCTTTTTATGGCGTGGCCTTTCATGTTAAATTTTTATTATAATTATGTGGATGTTGATCAAGTGCTAATTATATGCTGTTATTTTGACATAGGTTCTTCAATCGCTAAAGATTCTAAATATGAAAGACTCACGCATTCTATTTGAAATCCGAAATATTTCTCGCCTCCCTAATCTTGAGACCTTGATTCTGTGGAACTGTCATAGTTTGGTTCATGTCTGTGAGACCATTGGAGGCCTTAAGAGTCTTGTTCTATTGAACTTGACAGGTTGTGAAAACCTTTTTAAATCTTCATGGAAGAGAGAGAATATAAATCCTTTCGTAAGATTAAAAGCTTCCTTTTTTGGTGAGGGAAGTATCCCACAATCTTCCTTGTCTTTCCCACATTCATTAGAGCGGTTATTCCTTAAGGACTGCAATCTTGATTACACAAGTCACTTTTCTCTTAGTTTCAGATCTCAATCTTCTTTGCAATACTTGAACTTAGGCAATAGTCTGTTTGAATATCTGCCTAGTTACAATCATCTTAAAAGTCTTCGTGTCCTTGACTTATCATTTTGCTCAAGACTCAAATGGCTCCTATGTCTCCCAAGCACACTTTCAGAATTGTATATATATTACTGCGAGTCACTGGAGAAAGTAACTTTCGAATCAAGTCGGTTTACATTGCAAGAGTTTGGCTATGAAGGTTGTATTAATTTGTTTGAAATTGAAGGATTTATCAAACTGGTGCCCTTAGTCAAACTTGATGAAATTCATCTGGGAAGCATGAAGTGGCTGAAAAAATACCAAAATCACAAGGTGTGTCTGGCTGGTGATGATGAACTCACCATAGGAAGAAGTTGGTCTCTCCAGGTTTGTTGCCCTTAATTCTCTTACAGCTAAGATACATGCATATGTGCACACAAACACACTGAGATACCTCCAACAAAGTTATTAATAATTGAATAGCTGAACACTGTTAATTATCTTCATGAAACAGATGTTGTATGAATTCAGTATAATGAGCATATCTCTGCCAGAAATATACGATTCAAACATTTTGCCGAAGTATAAATCACTATCCCCGTTTTTGTCCTTTGACATACCTTTGTGTCCCAAGGATAGGAAGCTCATAGGATTAAATGTCACTCTCAAATATACAATATCAGGTGAGGATTGGGCATGGTTCACTAAAATCAGTACAACCAGTGGTGTTGACTTGATGTACAACCCTAGAGTTGTTGGCAAACCTTTGTGTGGTGAACTATGTATATGGTTAAGCTATTGGCCAATCGGAAACAGATTGAATTTTGGAGATAAAGTTAATGTGTCTTTCTTTGTGATGAATGGATTGAAGATACACGAGTGTGGTGCAAGCCTCGTGTACACTGATGATGTAACGAATGAGAACAAAAACTTGCAAAATAACATGAGTTGGGTGGATATTTTTGGAGAAGATTTGTCTAGATTTCAACTAAGCACAGGAGCCTACTATCTTTGCCGGCGTGATTTCTTTGAGTTAACGGAGCTTGGTAGATTGACTCCAGGGTGGTTTAAAAATTTAGTTGGTAGCAGTACTGTTGATGATACAGGTATCCCTCTCTTGTTAAGCTAAATATAGCAGTTTAAATGTAGTTGAATTTTTAAACTGAGAAAATAATAAATTCCTCGTATGAGATACTTTTACAGAGATACGAGGTTGGAGAAAGACTGGTAGACCTATGCAACCGAATGAATCATTTACAGAATTAAAAACCATTAGGTGCATCTTTCATGGTCCTGATTCAGTAAGTGTGTCATGTTAATATTCTTATTTTGTAATATGAAGGACCCAATTGTAGTCAAATTGTTTTCCATCTAGGAACTAAATAATTATAATTGTTTTAGTATGTCTGTGTGTTTCTGATGCAATCACATGGGATACTTGAAGTACAATTCTTATTTATATTTCTTTAAGTATTACTGAAGTTTTAAAAATAGATGATTAACTAAAGTTTTATAATCTTGTTTACTCCTCTTATACAGAATGTCAGTTTCATGTTTTACAGGATGGAAATCAAGTTTTACTAACCTTGCTCTCCTTTTCTTGACAAACAAATAGGATGAAGTTTACAGGATTGCAGAGATGTCCAAATCACCTATTGACACAAAGACTATTGGGTTCAAATCATCTATTGACACAAAGACTATTGGGTTCAAATCAAGGATAATCGACAAAACAAAAAAGTTGACCTCCTTGCTCTCACAATTCAATCCTCTTCGGATGAAATCATCAGAATCGAGTGAAGTAACAACAGAGGTACTTTGGTATTAAGTATGGTAGATAAAAGGAATGATTTGCTCAAAAAACCATAGAAGTCTCACTTTTGTTCTAAACTTGTAATTTTCTACTAGAGGCATGTAATTGTATAACAATGTTTTTCCCTTCTGTTCCTACAAAAGCAGCAATCATCTAAGCCTAGATGACCCAATTTGTTCATTTACAACCTCAAATCTCAACGCAATCCATTTCAAATTCAACAATGAACTTTGATGCTGATCTTACAGTTGCGTATTCATGAGATTAAATGTTTTGAACTCTTCGATTGTACTTTCGAAATTTATAAAAATGCTACAAAAGTGCTGATGTTGATATATCATCCAGCAGCTAGAGTTTAGAGATATCAAATCTGCAAAAGTCAACATTCTGTCTAAATTTTATACTACTTTTATGAGTTACGAATATAAAGACGATTTAAAAAACACACTATTCTCATCTATTATAAATATATTACGCACATACATGTACACATATTTGTAGGAAAAAGTTAATGAGTTCGATATGTTTGGTTGTTTATGAAATTAAGTCTCACCCCTCGACTCACAAATTTACAACCTACAGGGTCACATGGACACTGAGAAAATGGAACCAATCTTCCAAGAGGTAATGTAGGATTAAGCTTTCTGGATCTTTCCTTGACTTGCAAACATGGGTTACAGGGCACATGAGACCTTCAGCTGTTCTACTAGACATTATCAACCAAAATACAATAAAAACTTCCCAGTGAAATCCAACTTTCTTCTTGAACTTTTAAAATACTAAGGAATGTAATTTTAGTAGTTTATTGTTTTCCCTTCTGTTAGTTATTCTATCCAAAAGGCCATTAATATTATTTTGATACCATTACTATTATAATATTGTTTACTCCTTTGGACAATGTCTTAATTGGTTTCAGTTAGCTTTGATCACAATCTAGTTTGGCTAATTAAGCTTGCTGTGGTGATCATCGAAAAATGAACAGGAGAAATTTATGGTGGTGATGGCTGGATCTTCAGAACCAACATATTTGGCAAGGCCACCAAGCACGCGTGGGGAGGGATCTGAATTTAGTGAAGCAGAAAAGAAGGTAAATTAACATGAAGATTAGTATATTAAAGAAATAAATAAGTTGGCTTTGCCTAATTGCCTGTGTGGGAACTTAACTCTAACCATAAATAACATATACACAGGACCAACAAGAATGAAAGTGTGGAGTTTATAGCCAGATCTCCCAAGGACAAAAATGGAGTCTGCCCCACTGGAATTTAGCAATATGACAACCAAGGTAATTGGTGTAGATTAACTCTGTATTAAGAGATTTAATTTAATGCTTGGTTAGTGTAGAGTTCCTGTATCTATATGTATATTTTGTAAAGCGCTGTGTATTATACGGGTAGTTCGATACTTATATATTATACGTTCAGTATCAACTATATACTTAGAAAAATATAAGGATTGTATCAATAATCAAATTATACAGAGCTAGAAAAATATTTTAGATAAGTTAGTTCAATAAATACCATATATTTAATGTTAAATACTAATATTCTTTTTATAAACTGTGGAATATTAATGGGTGTAAAAATACTTTTTTAGAAACATATTATTAAAATATATTATTTATTACATTGGACCATGTAAACAAACAAATAAAAGTCAAAACTTTCTGTCAAGAAAATGTGTCCCTCTTAGATTTTTTGTACAATAAATAAAAATTTAGTATAATAATAAAATAAAGGGTTAATAATGGAAAAAACGTAAAAATTTGGCTTACTTTTTGGTTTAACCTTAATCTTTGTTTTTAAATGATTTAAACCTTAAACATTGAATATATTTCTATTTAACCCATAAACTATCATTT
>JAUEJL010117796.1:0-12059 GCA_032274825.1 Drosophyllum lusitanicum | reverse complement strand
TAAAGCACCTTATAAGTTCAAAGTTGTGAGCTACTAATACCTTCCACCATGGTTTTAAGTTGATTTCGAAGTTATTGGGCTAGCCCATGATTTTGGACTATGGGGTGTTACACTTAACGAGCACACGCACTTACATACCACACTAGGCATGTACAATACACATGACAACCCATAATCAAAAATCAAATCACACAATACCGACGTAGTGCACTGACGACGATTTCACACTTTGAGTCACAGTTGACTATCCAAGCCGAACCAAGGATTTCACATGTCTGATTGTGCCCGAGTTGCGTTTTTACCACAAAATAACATTATAACGCAACCCTTCACTTCACATATCATCACATTAGATACACTTGCACATAGATAACACATGTATATTTCACACTAATATAACGAGTAAGTTAGTGTAACTCACCTAGTTGTAGCACAAAATGCTCAATAGAATTAAATCACGTAACCGTAAGTTTCGTCTCTACGGGTAAACACCTACAATAACGGTTCTAGTAAGGTTAATATTTTTTTCATCTCTGTACACCTAAGAATATATATTTTCTTTTACTTGTTCGTTTTATTTTATCTCATCCCCGTAACCGTCTATACCAAACTCGTTTGTTTTATTTTATCTCATCCCCGTAACCGTCTATACCAAATTCTCGACCCAGCCCAAGTTCGAATTCATTAGGCCTAGGCCCAACTTTTGCTCCTAACAGCCCGGTTTACGATCCACTTGTGAAGTCCAACCTTGACTTGATTGAAAACCCAAGTTTCAATTCAATTGAAAAAAACCTAAGTTTTCAATTGGAGCCACTTGATGTAAGTTTTCAATCGGGGTATCCCTTACGGGACTCGACCTTAAAGTTTTCAATTCATAAGGATAGCCTGTTTTCAATTCATCTTCAAGCATGGTTTTCAATTGCAAACACAAGATGTAAAGTATTCAATTCAATCAATTAGCTATGGTTTTCAATTCCATCATCATCGTTCCTTCTTCACTGTCGATCTTTCCAAAAATCAAAGCCAAGAAAAACTCAATTAAATTAATTAATTCTTTTTGGTATACGTTCCTAACACTAAACCACGAAATACTTCTTATTTAATTACATTCCCGTCGAGATTAACACCCCAAAACCCCGATTGTTTCCCTCGATTTTCCACTTCTCGCCGAAAAGCTATTCTAGGCTCAAAAATCGAGTAACACTTGATGTTTACAAGATAATAACTATCGAAAACCACATACTAACAATATAGATTGGTTACCTGATGATTTTCTTGAAGACCTACAGCCACAACAATGGTGATTTGATCTCCTATGGCCTCGGTAGTATGAACACCCCAAACATAGCTCTTAATCGACCTTCTATTGCTACAGTGGCGCAAGGGGCTATGCCCTAATTAAGGTATTAATACCTTCCTTATTTGATAAAGCCCAAGTACCCCTTTAAGCCCATAATTATCACATATTCAATAATAAAGAGGCCCAAGAATAGAGTATCCAATCTTTCTCTTGTTATTATTAAAATAAAATTTTGGGTATTACATAACATGAGTTGTGTTCAATAAAGTTCGTGTAAAAAATATAGTCCTAAAATTTTAATATTCAATCACATGTAGTATAAAATCACATGTGATTTGTAAAAGCATCACATGTGAATTACGAAAATGTCACTCCACCCGAATTTTTAAAATGCAATCTGGACCATTGATGTCATTGATCCAAAGGCTAAAATTAGTCCCTTAGAACTATGAATTAAATATGGACTATATTGAACATTCTTCTACATAACATACTAATTCAAATAAAATTAGCACATTTAAATACTAGTTATATTTCACTATTGTCAAATGACGGTCCTTCAAGTATTATGTAGTAAATTTATACTAGATGCAATATTTCTATCGTTGCGTATTTTAAGACTGTTTCTATTGAATTTTTACCCTATAATATAAGATAAGATGGTTGTTTAAAGATCCTTTGATTTGTAAATATTAAGTAATGTTATGAAATCACATGTAATTTATATAAGTTTAAAGGTAAAAACTAAAAATATGTTAAGGGTTAGATATGAAGAATTGAAATAAATAATATCTCAACTTAGGAAATTGATTATAAGGAGGTAATAATATATCTATACATAATATTTATTAATTGCCATCTCGGTGTTCTTCGTGTACGAACCTATAGGTTCATATATAATCAACAATATAGTTATTTAGTATGTCACTAGTATATTGTTGGTCAGAATGAACATAAATTGTGTATAGGGGTAAATACTAAATCTCAAATGATGTGCGTTTTGCGTACCAGTTTTATATTTATAAAATCATAATTATTTTAAGCACAACTACAACACAATAAGCAAATGAACCTAATCGTATCGTAGTATAGAAAATAAGTACAAGTGTCGAACTTACGGGGGAACCGAGTATGATTTTAGTTATAATAAAATTAATTAACTACTAAATTGACGAAAGAAAAGTAAAAGGGGGAATTTTATGATTTTTAACCTAAAAGCAATCAAGCTCCTACCTTAAATCCTAAAAGCCAAGAAACAATGATTTATAAGCTATGAAAAGCAATAAAGCAAATAACTTTTAGATTCAAACAATCAAGAAGTGATGAATCTCCACTTAGACTCTAGAATTCCTTTTTCAAATTAGCAGATTTCAATGAAAGTACAATGGATAACATGTAATCATATACCGATTTCTAAATTGGCTAGATTTCATGTCAGACTCACTAGCCCTATAGTTACCAAAACATTAACCCAAATATCATGTCATTAACTATTCCTATAACTAGTCAATTTATTCGTGTTATGCTAGACTTAATCTATCGACTTGTTAATTCACAAAATCAATCAATTATCATTGAATGGTTATCACATGTAATTGCAAACACATTAAAGTTCAATCCTTTATAACCTAACCCTAGGATATGGTCAATCACTAGTCATGAATCCTAATGGTCATAACAATTCATGATTAAAGAAAACATAGATAGAATGAGCATCTAACCTATGAAACTTAGCAATAGGTATAAAGTCAGAAACTTTAACACATTTGGATCTTTGAAAAAGCTAACGTAACAAAATATATCATTGCATGTTATCCAATAATTGAAATCAAACTAAAAATTAAGGTTCATCATGTCTAAGTAGAGACAGTGTTATAGCCCATAATCAAAAGATTACAACAATTAAAATACATAAAAGGTAGGCTAAACATGTTTGTAATAGCTAACCAAGTGTAGATCAATGATGAAAGCCTCCAATCTTCACTTCCCAATGCAAAATCTTCAAGCTTTTTACAAGAATCCTGCTCCTGGTCTCCAAATTGTCGCTTTGGAACTTCTAGGGCCGGCAAAGTGAAAACTCTCCCCCTTTTTGGATCAGATCAAGTCCTTAAATCGATTTTGATTTCGGCCGAAGACGCGACGCGACCCATTTTACCCTTGAACGCATCACGTCGCGCGAAGTTCACCCGACTTGTTAGCCATTATCTGTAAGGACGCCACTCGTTTTTCACTTGAACGCGTCTCGTTCTTCATTTTTCTGACTTTTTGATTTTTCTTTAAAATTCGAGTCTTTTTTCGGCTTTTCCACTTAAACTTCTCGCCATTGTACTTTCACGACCTGACATTCACGAACACATAAATTAAGTACCATTTATCTTATTTTCATGAAATATCAACCTTTAAATTACCAAATTATCGCATATGATAAATATAGTAAATGAAAATTTAAAGGGTACGACAAAAAAATATATATTTTTAATGTTTGTTTATAACAAGTAAACACCAACAATAAGTACAAACTCAGATTCGAGAAGAACACACTTCTCGAATAAATAAAGAAACGAACTAAGTTTCTAAACGGTGAACAAATACTTGCTTTTTACAACTTGGTGAAAAGCTTCTTACCTCTTCTACCATAGAAGGAGGTATAAAGTAGAATTGTTAGTGGACCATGAAGAATTGGACAAATGTAAAGTGCATTAAGGTGCAATGTTTTCAAAATCTTCTTAAGGTACAAAGGATCTTCTCTACCAATGAGAACCCTTTGTTTTCAACTATTCATGCGACTTAAAATCCATCTCTTAAAATTATTGGATATTTGTTTCAAGATAGGGGATCACAAGATTCGTAGCAAGCTAATATTTAAGAGATCTTGTAGAAACGCTGATCTTCTACTTAAGAGGGACATACTGCTAATGGTCTTCAAAAGTTTCTACTTAAAATCTTTCGGGAGTCCAATGGTCATTAGGAGCAATGAATTTCAAATAATCAAACCACTGTTCTAACTTATTTGACAACGAAAAGGCATTTAGCAACATGACACTACCCCCAACCACATACATGCATTAGCAAGTAATATATTAATGCCTTGTAGATATATTATCCCTTTGTTTCTAATATCTTTGGGCTAGATACATAGATTGAATCATTCTTATGTTGCTCAAAACAAGTTTATTGATCATGAGCATGAATAAGATCAACAAAGATGACCAACAATCAACCATGGATTGGACATGGCCATGTATTGATTTCTTATCATTTTATCAAGGGCCAGTAAATATCTAAATCAAAACAGGTAGATGAACAAATCCCATTATGATTGCATACGGGTATCATGTCGATACATACACTTAAAAGCCAACATACATACCAGGTCTAATGATAACTAGATACAATCATTATCAAGAGTCACCAATCATACAACGGTTACTTTAAAGTCTGAATGAAGCTTTTTTAGAATTTAAAGTAGTCATTTTGTTAAGCTCCTGGGCTAGTGTTACCGGACAATTGTGATGATTTTGTTTGTCTATTGTGATGCATCCTACTAAGGTTTTTTTATTAATGTAGTGTTATAAAGTTATTTCTTCCACTTCTCGATACTTGAAGCCTTCCCAAGAAGAAATACCCAACCCATAATCTCAAATTAGTAACAGTTGTCTTTGCTCTCAAGCTATAACGTTGTTATCTTTAGGGCACCAAGTGTGTGTTATGCAAAGGATTTAAATACGAGATAGTGAGGCTGGCTCGAATTAATAAAAAAATATGATTATGAGGTTCGTTATTACACTGGAAAAGCCGATGTTGCGTTTGACGCCTTAAGTCGTAAAAGACATCCCGAGGATATCAAGTTTCTTACTCTTGGTATTGTTCCGAGTGTCATTTCAAGGCTAAGAAGTTCTCAACTATAGACAATATAGGACATGGGTCTCAAAGATGAGATCATAATAAAATTAAAAGATTGTTCGAGTGAAAATAAACGTAATATTTGAGGACCTTTTCAGGGTTGAATATAGATGTCAATAATTAGAGTTATTGTAAAAGACAAGCATAAATAAAAAATACCATTCATCCTAGTTGTATAAGGATGTACCATGAATTAAAAATCATACATTTTGTGATCTTAAGGTATTTTTGTTATATTTGTTATAAGGGTTTACTTATTCAAAATGTATTAAACTATACCCCAAATGTTAATGTGTGTATCCATCTACTAGAAATGTTATTGTGTGTATCAAACTTTCAAAAACGATGTTATTGTGTGTATTAAACTTCCTATTATCTCTAACCGTCCCCGTACCGAAAAAGGATGAGAAGGACTTTTATTTTAAAAGGCTAAACTAAATAAAGCCTGTTACTAAACTTATACTTTTTTTGCTTTTTTATGTAATCAAAATACGTACAATAACAACAAATTAATAGTTCAATACACACAATAACATTTTTAGAAGGTGAGTACACACATTAACATTTAAAGTATAGTTTAATACATTTTAAAGAAGTAAACTCCTGTTATAAAATTTAAATTTATAACAAATAAAATAAAAAAGTTTTGACCCCATCGACATTTTATAATCGAGTGGTGGACTTTTTGCATATTGTTCCTGTTTTGCGGCTTTTGAAGAAATGATCGGTCGAGATTACAGCGGTCTAGCACACCAGACGCCACTCACCTACCTCTTCTTCTCAGCTTCTGATCTCATTCGCCATCCAATCCAATGGCAGCAGCTAACCATTTGCCTCCGACGATGGCTCTTTCCGGCGGCACCGCCACCTCCTCCGCCACTACTCGCTTCTTTTCACTTTCTCCTGCAACCACCACCAGACCTTCCCTCTCATTCCACTTTCTCTCTTCCTCTTCCTCTTTCTCCGCTTCTCTCAAATGTCTCCGATCATCTAATCAGGTTTCTCTCCATTTCGCCTCCTAGTTATTTCACAAATTTATACTACAAATGTTCCACACATTCTGATTATCAGTTTATTGCAGAAACAATTAAAGCTTAATGTGTCCAGTGGTAATCTGGGAACAGTGTTTACCACGAAATGCTTCGCATCTGACCCTGTGCAGCTCAAGAGTGCTAAAGAAGACATTAAAGAACTCCTCAAAACTACCTTCTGTCATCCTATTATGGTTAATACTAATGCTTTTTGTCATTTAGTTTATGTGAACTTATATAACCTAATAGCTACCACTATCCTGTGTACTTTAAACTTTCCAAGATTATTGATATGATTTTTTTAGAAATGGACCATCAAGTTATCATATATGTAGCAATGACTGTGAAGTTCAGTTTTGTTTCTAGTCTAGCTATATATGCTTACATTAAGAAAGGCAAAAAATTAGGGAGCATAGGGGTTTTGCATGCTGCTGCTGTTTGCAATTTTTTTGTTTATTGACTGATAAGTAGTTTCTTATCTTCCACCTTCCATTTTGATGTGATACAGTGGCAACCAATATATAACTGGAAAAGTATAACTTAATATACTGAAATTGTAATTTGTAATATCATCTCTTCTTTTACCCTTTTTCTGCTGTTTTGAGCGAGGCTTTTCTCATTTCGGTGCAATGTCTTGTGAAATTGTTGTCACACTGTCTGTTTTGTTGTTGGAAAGATGGCCTTTGTTATAGCGCAGCCAATGTGAAATGATAAACCGGATTAAAGTTGATGAGAGGCATAAGATAATCTTTTTAGTTATTATAGCTTGATTTTACTTGATGACCTTTGGAACTTATTAGAATAGACTACTCTTTTGGTGTGAGGGTGCTTACACTGTATTTCCCAACCCTTAACTGTCTTTCCTTGACTGATGCTGAATTTGGTTTTGAACTTCTGGAGGAGGGGATTATGTAGATTATAAAGAACAAAAAATTGAGATCGTAAATGGTTCAATTTTTACTCAATACATACTAAGTTCCATGTATTTTGCCCAATTTTGCCTCATCTTAAGCTACAACTGATTTTTGTCTTCAGAAACTGACCTAACAAATGCAACCGTATTATTATCTTCTAGGAATCATTATTTGATCTATGAGATGGGGTAGGACCGATAGGTGAATTGTCAGTATCACATCTTTCTCGAAGCATCTTTGACTATTTATACATCTATGTGACTATTGGAGTAATCAGATTGTTATTGAAGCACAGTCTGCCCGGGCTTATCTTTACTAGCTTTTGATCACAATCTTGTAATCATACTTAAGTTGGTGAACAGAGTTATATATTTTTTTTGACTGTTTTTATGTGACAACAGGTCCGCCTAGGATGGCATGATGCTGGTACATACGATAAGAATATTGAAGAGTGGCCTCAAAGAGGTGGAGCTAATGGAAGTTTAAGGTTTGAAGTTGAACAGAAACATGCAGCCAATGCTGGCAAGTGACTTAGTATGTTTTACTCATTTTTTTCGCTTTTGTGCTTTTGGTATTCTCTAACTAGCTGTAATCATAGGGCTTGTAAATGCACTTAAGCTTCTCCAGCCTATTAAAGACAAGTATGCAGGCGTGACTTATGCAGATTTATTTCAATTGGCTAGTGCTATAGCTGTGGAGGTCACTTTTAGAGCCCTTTCATTGTAGTCTAGCAATAAAAAATGCTATTAAAATTCATATTCACGTGTGCAAATTAACAATTACAGGAGGCTGGTGGCCCTAAGATCCCTATGAAGTATGGACGAGTTGATGTTTCTGAACCTGGGCAATGTCCAGAAGAAGGGAGACTCCCTGGTACCGTTACTAACAGGATCAGCTCTGTTTTTAATATCTATTCTTATATTTTCTTATCTTACATATCAGGCGTCAGATCACTTCCTGTTTTCCCCATAATAGAATGGAACAATTAACATATTGAATTTACTATATGAGACATTTAGATATTTTTAGAGTAGCATTAAACAAGTGCATAGTCTGTGCAAGGATTGCGGCTGCCAAATGTGCTTTAGTGGTTAACGTCACCTGATTTCTTGATACACACACAACAAAAAGTGTGTATAAACATCAATTAACACATATATACACACGTGCTTAAAATATACTTGTTCAACCATATGTACACACCCGTGTCAAATTTCTACTTTGAATCGTAGGTATTAACCAGCAATCACATAGAAGATACCAATTATAAGGGTCCTGTATTAAGACTCTAAAACCTAAATTCCAATAGCTAAGGAATATCTATAATAGGTATTACATGTTTTTAACTAGTATTGAGTATATGCTTCATTTGCACACATTATTGGATTTACGTATTTTAACTTTTGTCCATTTCATAATTAGATGCTGGTCCTCCTTCACCTGCCGCCCACTTGCGTGATGTCTTCTACAGGATGGGATTGAGTGATAAGGTTTACTTAAATCTCTAATTCTATATGTAGAATGATCTCATTGTAATTGGATTGTGATGTTTAATTGGGCTCGCAGGACATAGTAGCATTATCTGGTGCGCACACTTTGGGGAGGTCCCGGCCAGAACGCAGTGGTTGGGGCAAGCCAGAGACAAAATATACAGTAAGGAGCATTATGACATTATATATATTGATGCTTACAACAGAACCTCGCCAGCATCGTTATAATGAAACATCACATAAAATATTGCTAGTGTGTCAATTAAAATGACGATTATAATTTTTTTTGTAAGTATCCTGATTACCAAACCTCATTTTCTGTCGTGTGTGCGCGCATGTTTGTTTACATTATTCTTTCATTTTTGCGTGATCTTTCTCTTTTAAATTGAATGATGAAAATGTAACAGAAAGATGGGCCAGGAGCCCCGGGAGGACAATCTTGGACAGAGAAGTGGCTACGCTTTGATAATTCCTACTTTAAGGTGGGCAATTACAGTTTTGCTCTTACTGCCTGTCCTCTCTCTCCATCACACCCTCCCTTTTTCTATTTTTTCCTATATGACAATGAGTTGTACAGGATATCAAAGAAAGAAGAGACGAGGATCTACTGGTCTTGCCTACAGATGCTGCTCTTTTTGAGGATCCATCATTTAAGGTGAAACAATACATGGGATGTCAACCAAAAAAAATTTGTTCAATTTTGTTGTTTTGTTCTTTGTTTTTGTTTTGGTTTATGTAAAATGACTTGCTATGCAGGTATTTGCTGAGAAATATGCTGTAGATGAAAAGGCATTTTTTGATGACTATGCTGAAGCGCACGCCAAACTCAGCAACCTTGGAGCAAAGTTTGACCCCCCTGAGGTTTGTCAGATTCAACTGTATTATTAATTTGTTATTTCTCCTTATGTATTTCTCACATAGAGGTAAGGGATAACTGCTATATGAGTTATGTATAGGTTGCCAAATGGGCGGGTTGGGAAGGATGGATTGAAATGTGTCACTTTTGGGTTGGCCCGAATTATATTCATAATTTAAGTTTCTAATAAACAAGGGTGTCAAATATGATCATAGATACTATATTGTTTAAATAATAATCAATTTTTTTGAGTAATTTTGTGTTAAGTGGGTCTATGCAAGTATGCATTGAAAAGTAAATTTAGAGCAACTTTCAACTTGATCGGTCCATTTAGCTAGTTTCATTTTTAGCTATTTTTGAATTTACCTGTTTGGCCTGGTAGACATAAAACATAACCAGAAGCAGTCCATTCCAATTTGCCATCTCTAGCTCAATTATGATTACGCATGAAAAAGCATAGATAAGTCCTAGAAAAATCAGAGCCAGATAACTATTAACTAGTTCATTTTTCTTGTGTAATGCTATTTTTTTCTACAATAACGAAAAGAAAATTAAAAAACCGCATGCGTTATTATGCCTTTATTTTGTTTCCTTGCAAGATCTTATTTGCTTCCACGTAATTAGTAATTTATCAATCTTTTAGAAATCTAACTTGATTAAGATGTGCAGAGTAAGCAGTCTACCAATGAATCACTTAATTTCTCTTGCGTTCATTAATAATTTTCTTTAAACATATGATGTGATCTTCCAAACTTTCTTGTTAATTGTACAATGGAATGGAACAGGGAAATTGGTCACATAGAACAGTAATAGTGTTGAAAATTGTTGTTCTTGAATGCTTACTCTACGAATCATATTCGGTATGCGAAAAAGAAATTACTTATGCATTCGTTTAGGTTTCCCCCTATATCTCTGCTCAGGTGATTAGGTCTCCGCTTAACACCTTTAATAAATGTAGTGTTTAATGTTCTTTTTGATTATGAAATCCATGTTTGGGATATACCCTAATATACCTTATGGAGGATGCATATTATAGACATACTAATATGTGGAGTTGGCAAGATGGGCGGGTTTGGGTGCTTGTGTGACAGTTAAAAACGGGTTTTGCTCACAGTTGTTAATAGCGCCAAGTAGCGCCGCTATAGCGAATAGCGTAGCATAGCTCTAGGTGACCGCTATCAAGCATATAGCGGTAGCGATGGCATTTTGGTAATTTTTTTATTTATTTTTTTTCATTTTAATAGTTTAAGACTTTTAAGGTAATATACTAATATATAAATATATCATTATATTTTAGAAGGCTATCGCTAAATACGAAATAGCGGCCGCTATTTAGCGCTACTCGCTATGTAGCATATAGTTAGGCCATCGCTATTTACCGCTATTCGCTATTGACAACTATGGTTTTGCTTGAATCAGGCTGCATATTAAATGGGGCCAATTACATTTTCTCCAAATGATTTTGAAATTTGTTAATCGTCTAACACGAGTTAATGATTTGAAAATTGCCACCTCTATCAGATGATTTTGAAACCTCCCATTCCACGATAAATATTAAACTCATAGGTGACATGTTATTTAAATATCCTTGTCAGGGCTTTTCAATTAGTGATGAACCTGCAGCAGCAGCAGCAGCAGCAGTCCCTGAGAAGTTTGTAGCAGCCAAGTACTCATCGGGACAGGTTTTATGACAAATCCTTATAAATATGTTAAAAGTCTTTTCAGCAAATAGTTATAGTGGATTTGCATCCATTCATGCAAAGCATAACCTAGAAAAAGATTTGTCTTTTACGTGGTATTTAGATTTCTCGTGTTTCATGGTTGGTGCAGGATTAATATACAAGAACTATGTTGTTTTCTTAAGGCATATGTGTTAAAAAATATTGCAAGAATGAAGCTATGATCTAATAAAAGTTGGGAGTGTTTAAAATAATGGAGATTGGTAAGTTCAATGAGCTTTGCTTATTTGAATTTGCAGAGAGAGCTTTCAGACTCTATGAAGCAGAAGATTCGTGCAGAGTATGAAGCCGTTGGGGGGAGCCCTGATAAGCCTCTCCAATCGAACTATTTTCTCAATATTATGATTGTGATTGCTGTTTTGGCACTTTTGACATCTCTAGTTGGCAACTGATTTTGTTTTTGGATTTTCCCATCCTTCTGGTTTTGGAGGATTACACATGCATGCATGCATGCTGGTCACTGGCCTTGTATTGTACAAGTTAATTAACATATAGAGAGAATACATATGTACTTTTTCCTTCATTTCTGAAAATATCCATGCCTTTTGTTTGTAGTTATGTTGCTTGACAACATACATATCACTTTGATATCTTAATTACCAGTGAATTTAGGGCTGGCAATTGTTGACACGACCCGAAACCCGACACAAATCTAACCCGAAGTGGGTTAACACGAACCCGGCACGAAAATTAATTGGGTCAATAACGGGTCGACACAAAAATGACACGAAATTTCGTGGGTCAGGTTTAGGTCAACCCGATAAACCCGAAGTTAACCCGTTTACTTTAATAATCATAATTATTATTAATTAAAAATTAACAAATT
>JAUEJL010117785.1:0-12060 GCA_032274825.1 Drosophyllum lusitanicum | reverse complement strand
TATAATATTTTGATTTTGTATCATTAAGTTTATAGGATTTGAGTCTTATAATCTTATATATTTTTATAAGTTAAAGTTATTTTCTATAAAAAAAGAACATAAGAATTATAAAAAAGGAATGATTTAATACATGACTAGATATTTAACATTTCAATATCTAGTGGAATATTATAAAAGAGATAGTAAAGTATATAAATAATACAAAATAGATCGAATAAGCAAAAAGTTAAGGTGGGAAAAATCAATTTAGATTTATTCTTTAAACCACTAGGCAAAGGCAAGTGGTACTATAGTTGCTAAAAAAGCCAAGGAACATTTTTAAAATATCAAATTACCAAAATAACCTTAGAACGAGACAATTGAAAATGCAATTACTACAATGGTTTAAGAATGTTCATCTTGTAAGCTATAGAAGAGAGATGTACCTCGGCTCACCGAAGACGCCCGAGTTCATGGTGAGTTGATCAACAAGGAAAGCCGATTTAGGGTCAATACTAGTAGCTTTGGCGTACATAGCGTTCATGCCTTGACCTGACGGCACAAAAAACGCGCCGTTTTCCATCAAGTCACCATCTGTCCTCCAGTTCCACCCGACCCAGTTCTTTTCGTTTGCATCGACTCGTTTTGTAACCTACAAAATACTTGTGTATTATAATCAATACATATAGGTTTAAAGTAGAAATGTAATAAAAGCAATAAGATAAGTTTGGTTTATCTTTAGATACATAACTTCATTTCCTTGTATCTTAACCAAAATGTGAACCCTTGATTCTTTTCTTTTGCTTGCAAGACCAAGTCTATACACCGACTATCCAATATTTGCCCAATTTGGGAACTTTCCCACAATGGTATTAAACTATTGAAGTTTTGATTGGTTGATTGTTAATAATATTTGACATGAGCAAATATTGATCAATAAAAACAAAACATATTAGACCGTCCGCATAACACGACCCGAATGGGTACCGTTTTGGAGGGGAACATCCATACGCATGTTTTGGCAGGGGCGGACCCAGGATTTGAAATGGATGGTAGTACAGGACCTAAAATTTGAAATGGATGGTAGCACAATCTCGAAAAAACCGAAATTTACACTACGCGTACAAAATTGGATGGTGTCCCGTGACCCCGTTAACCAACCCTTGGGTCCGCCCCTGTGTTTTGGGTTGGCATTCTCTTTCCTCCATTCGGGTTTCTGGTTCACCGACCCGAGCTACCTTCTCCTCTCTCTCTCTCTCTCTCTCTCCTCTCTCTCTCTCCTCTCTTCCTCTTTCTCTCTTTTTCTCTCTTAATATATATAATAAAATAAAATAAAATGTACGAGTAAGATTAAGTTAGACTATACTAACTTTTGTGATGAGAAGTGGAAAATGAAGTGACACTGATATGAAAACTGGGTTGAGAAACCTAACTAGTATATCATACGGATGAACTTATTACATGTCCTAGTTTAGCTAACTTATTTGAAAAAATAGGTTATTTACACATTATTTCATGTCTAACAGGATACATGAATCAATTTTAAAAAACCTACTTCACAAATGAAATGGATCATACAATTAAGCGAGGCAAATGAGTTGGTTGACGTTCGAGTGTTATTCATATGCTCTTTAATCCAATTAAATATATATTCATGGTAATAATTTAACTATTTTTTTAATTTAAAAAAGGTGTGAAGAATGTTCAATATAGTTCAGAATTAATTCATAGTTCTAAGGGACTAATTTTAGCCTTTGGATTAATGACATCAATGATCCAGATTAAATTTTAAAAAATTTAGGCGGAGTGGCATTTTCGTAATTGTTTGTAATTCACATGTGATGATTTTACAAATCACATGTGATTGTATACTAAATCACCTGTGATTAAATATTAAAATTTTAGAACTATGTTTTTTAAATAGACTTTATGGAACACAACTCAAGGTGTATATAGTTGTTGAAAAGTCAACCTCACCCGTTTAAAAAGTACTATTGACCAGTTATCTAGCCCATTTAACCCGCTCTTTTTACCATCTAAACGTAGTACTTTCACCGAGTTGCAAAGTTACCTCTTTTGCATTAGGATCCGGTGGCGCAAAATAGCGGTTACCCTGACTATTAATGGTCGGGTTCGCGCTACCGCCAATGGCGTACATCTTCCATCCAGTAAAATCATTATTTACTACATGAAAATAACCATGTCTACACCTCGGCATTCGTTGTATCAACCCTCTCCCAAAATGATTAAATGCAAACGTAACCTGTAGATTAAACATTAAACAGACTACAATCAAAATTACTTATAAAGGGCGTTAAATTTAGCTTATTAATAGCTTACAAGCCCATCTTTTTTCAATTAACTTATCTTTTCGGCTTATTTTATGTCTTACCTGCATTCCTTTATCCGGCAGATAAGCATCATCATGACCCATAAGCATAACTTCATTATGATTAGTAAAATAACTATTTGAAATTGTAATAGCAGTGGATCCCAAAATTGCATCAATCAAACCATCTGTACAATGAGCCAAAGAACAATGATCGATCCATATATTTCTTGACCCGGAAATTGAAATTCCGTCACCGTCCGATAACCCTCTCCGGCCAACATGTGTCGGACTTGACCGTATATCAGCGTTGCCGGAGGGTTTACAGTTATAAATCCGTATATTATGAATAATAACATTTGTAACATACTGCACAGTAATACAACCGCCGCCGGTGATATCGACGTTGACGCCACGGCCGTCGATGGTTTTATAGCTGTTGACAATTAATTCATGTTTGAGTGTTATAAGCATGCTGGATGCAAAAACGATCCATAAAGGTTCTGTTTGTAACACGGCGTGACGGAGGGTGCCCGGAGTTGGGTTCACGGCATCATGATCGGAGGAATCCGTGACGATGTAATACAGGCCGCCTTTGCCGCCCAAAGCGTACCGGCCAAACCCAATGCCGCAGTCGGCTAACCGTTGCCGGTCATTGCCCCAATTCGGGTCGCATTTCCAGCAATCGTCGATTGGGTTTCCGGTGAGACAACCGTCGCCGATGTCTAGTGTTTCTCTTCTGTATATAGATATATTTAATCTCCTGTGTTCATCAAAAAAAGAAATTCAAATTGAGAACAACAAAATGTGTCAAAAATAAGCAAACCCAGATTCAAATTCTATCAAAAGTGGATCAAAATCAAAATTTACAGAGACGGGCACCATTAAAGTCAAGAAAAACTAACTTTTTTTTGACTAATTTTGACTCACATCGTAATGAACAAAATCGACAATGGAATTGTTCTACAAAAGGCAAAAAAGACAAATCCCAGATGGCAAATTTAGTAATTTTTTGTGTCAGAAGTCAAATTCATGCTTAAACTGAACATATGAAATCTTGAAAGATGGCTTTATTTTTTGGTAAAAAAAGAAGAGACCCAGATCAGAAACTTGAAATCCTTGTGGGGTTTGCAGTTTGCAATTAAAAAGGGTTTCTTTTTACCTTTGTACTTCTTGAACAACAGCTTCAGGATTAGGATGTTGAAATGGAAGTGAAAGATTAAGAGAGGCTCTGATGACAGAAAAGAGACAAGGTAAAAGGCAGAACAATAGAATGCAGGTGTTTGGAGGATGCATTTTGTGTGGAATTAATGGGAGAAAAGAGGGATTAATCACTTAATGTCATGAAATAAAAAACTTGGCTTCAACTTGAATCTTCCTCTGTTTTAGAGGAAAAGAATGTAAATCATGAGAAAATGGATGCTTTTTTGTAATTTTTTCTTATATTTATAATGTAATTACAATTATTGAATTGATTAATTGCAATTTGGTGACAAAATTGGTTGTTAAAAGAAATGGGTTAAGGAGGAAATGGGTTTTTGAGGTAGGGTTTTTGCATAATTGAAGAAGAAGTAAAGAAGATGATTAGGGAAGCATGGAGTTTAGAGAGGAGGGGGGGTTCTCTCACTTCCCAAGTCTTTGTTTCCTCAATAACTTAACATTCCAATCTTGCTTATAAATCATTCTATTGAGCAATAAACAAGAAACCCAATAGATAATTTCAAATATTGACACAAAAGAAGTTAGAAAATTGAGGCTTGAGAGGAATATAGGAGGAGGAAAAAGTTGTCTTTTTGGAGATAACTTCAAATATATATATATATTGCATTTTGGGAATTCTTGGATTTTGGATTGGGGGAGGGTCGAGGGGTGGTTGTGATTGATGCTCGTATGAGTCATATAATTGTATTGGTGTATCACTAAAGTTTTGTGGGCATAGATTAAAGAAAAACTCAATAGATAGACCAGAATTCAGTATTATTAATTTGATGGGAAGTTTCGTATATAATTTATTTAGAGTATAAATGAGTTAAGCTACTCACAAGTTATTTGAGATTGTATCGTTAAAGCTTGAAATAATCCGAATCTTAACAAATTAGAGCGTCTAAAGCTTATTTAGTAAACTAGTCCGAGATTGGACTTCGAAGAGTCAAAAAGTGGGTTCGGTTTAAGTTCGCGAGCCTAAACGAACTTTAAATATAATTTATATTTTGCATTTCAATATTTATATATCATCTTAAGAAAAATTTCAAAATTATTCTCTTGTCTAAACGAGATAAGCTTAAACGAGCATAAAAGAGCTTCATATATCTTAAATGAAAGAAGCTTTATAAGCACGAGGCTCAGGCTCGACATTCAAATTTTAATTTTAGTCATTTAAGGTTAAAAGATGCGTAAATGATCCTTCAACATGGTCTATTCTTCTCTTTAATTGGCTTCATCATCTTGAAGAGAATTTATAAAAATGACTCACTTATGAACCTCAAACCAAGATTTCAAACACACAATCATAAAAACCCAGATTCACATATCCAAAAACAACCACAAACCAGGTTTCATATTCAAAAGTATAAAACCAATGAAATCAAGAGTAAACAAGAATTTCATGACCACATATTCATATTTAAATTCTCAACAAGAAGAACAATTTTAGGAATAAACAAGAACCATCTCCAACCTAAGGGGGTGTTTGTTTTAGCTTCGGGTGTATTCGGTATGTTTTTTTAGAGTTGGTAGTCTTTGTTTTGAAAGAAAACGCTATAAGTCTTGTTCGAATGAAAACACTAAAAAAGTTTTTTTTGAAGTAGCTATTAAAACTAGCTAGCTTGAAGCTTTTATATAGAAAATTACCTAAATATCCTCTTTCATTGTTTTACAATTCCTCATGTTTTTATGATTTGTTCTTTTTGTTATTGTGCACTATTCAGCTCCGGCTACCGGCTATTTTGTCAAACATGACTCAAGGATGGAGAAAGGATTTTGCTCATGTTGTCGAAAAGAAATGAAATGCCAATTTGTGAAAAATGGTGGTTGTGGCATGGTTAGGGGTGTCAGAAAAACCATACCCGAAATAACCTCTCGACCTGAAATCAATTCGATTATGCAACTAACAGGTTTCTTGTTTCGGTTATTTGGATATGCAGCTAAATGTTTTTCGGTTTCGGTAGCAGGTATATAATTTGGATTTCACGTATATTCAAATAACCTAAATAACAATTTGATATTTTTAAAATATATTTTTGGTCACAACGCTTGAAGTTGTTGAACGAAGATGGACCATAATAGTTACTATTGAGATATGGTTTCCTTGAATTTTAATGAATTAAACATCAATGATTTTTTGTAAATTGTGAGGTGTTTGTATTTTGGATTTCGGTATTTCGGTATCAAGTGGTATTATTTTTTACATAGGCCCAAGTAACTTCATTTGTTTGTTATCAACAAATACACAATTAATTGTTTTTACTAGGAATAGTCATCATGAGGCCCATCACCAATGTACATGTATTAAGTATTTATTATTAAATATTTGTATTTAGAAATTAAAATGACAATATGACATGACAAATATGAAACATCTTGAAAGTTTACAACCACATTGATCAATATTTCTATTTCTCTATTAGTTCGCTGAACAAGCACAATAGAAAAACTAAAAAAATGCAAGAAAATCTTATTCGGATAAACTCGAATAAGATTTTATCCTAACCAAACACGTATAAACCGAAACCAAATAAACTGAATTCTTATATCGGTTTTTTTCAAAAACCAGATAAATCACCTAACACCCCTAGGTATTGTGAAGAACTACAAAGGGGTGAGAAAGAAGTCGTGTGGGAGATGGTCCACCAAGATAATGACCGGATAGGACAGTGTATGCCAAGGTTCGAAATAACACAGGACATGACAAGACGTGTAACATCCTCGAGTTGGGCCTAGTTGTTTGTAGTTGATACGCGCGTGTAATTAAGTAAATTAATAATAAAATATGTATGTTTTAGTTGTTATATGAAATTAGAAAGTAAATAAAATAAATAAATTAGAAAACGGTTTTAAATAAGGATTACGAAAATATCCCCATTAGTTGAAACGGGTAAACGATGGTCAAGTTGCAAGTTGAAAAAGGGAACAAGATACCCTTTATAGATAAACTTGAAAACAAAGTCGGTTTAAGACTTTGTATCTCCATGTGTGTGTGTTCAAAACACAAACACTTTCTTTGTTGTTCTTTTGGTGTTCTTGAGAGTTTGAGAAGAAATTCTTGAAGAAGTCACACAAGTGCTGAATTCAGAGTTAATAACAGCTTTCAATCTTTTCTTCATCATCATCTTCTTCTTCATTGTTGGTAAGTTCTTGTTCTTCATATTCTTAAGTTAAGGTCAAGAATTGGGTTAAGCATGAATTAACTCAATAACTGAAAATTGATGCTTCAATCTGTTCCTACAACTCTTGTGGATGGATTGGAACATCAAACCAAGTTTGAAATGGTGATTTTGATCAAGTTCATGAAAATTGATTCAAATGGGTCAAATGACTAAATTTGATCCAAAATCTTGTGTAAGTTGTTAGAAATGATGAAATGGTTGTTTTTAGACTCATTTGGATGTTCCTTACCAAGTATGAACACTGAAAATCATTTAGAAAATCGTTTTGTGAAGCCTTGAAAGAAAACAATCGAAACAGGGGGCTGTAGCCGACCTGTTCTGAAATAGGTCTGCTTGCGGGCGCAAGGCTCTACCTTGCGGCCACAAGGGGCTTCGAATGGACAGTCCGAAGTATGCTTGCGGGCGTAAGGAAGTGCCCTTGTGGCCGTAAGCATTGCTTCGCATTGATGGTTCGAAGGGTGGCTTCGAATTGACTTCGAATCGTGTTTGCAGACGCAAAGACTAATCTTTGCGACCGTAAGTGAGGCTTTGAATTGGTAGTTCGAAGTGACTTCGAATGGATGGTTCGAAGTGACTTTGAATGGCGCTTACAGACGCAAAGATGAATGCTTGCGGGCGCAAGCAAAGGCCCTTACAGGCGCAAACATCAATGCTTGCGGCCGCAAGGGAGTGTTTCACATTATCAGAGCACAGTTTGCTTTGCTAGTGTGTTGTAAGGTTTAATAAGGTCAATGTGGCTTTGTGAGTTGATTTAAGGTGCCTTTAGGGGTTCCTACTCTTGTTCTAGTAACAATGCCTTGTGTGTGCAAACGCTTAACGTAAGTAACGATGTTTAGGTGAACCTGACGCGTTAGCAGAGCCGGAGCGAAATATCTGTTTGTTATAAACTCCTCAGGTGAGTACCGACTTTCATAAGTCTCAATAAAGGGAGACTTGCTTGCTAGTTGACTTACCTATTTGATTAAGTACTGTAGTTTGACATATGTTGTAGTTTCTGATTTAGCAATGCTTAAGGATGAAGGTGTAAGCCTTACTATGTTATTTTAATGTGTTATGCCAAGCTTGATACTTGTTGATCATATGATGTATGCATGCCAGCGGATCCAAATTGGAGCCGCCTAGTTAAACTTAATGATATGTATGTTATGGAATCTAGATTGGATCAACCTTGTTGAGTTTATGAATATGCATGCAGATTGATGGATCCTGATTGGATCATATTAATGTGTGTGTGAATTATCCGCGGACTACTTCTAGTGGATTAAGATCAGCCGGTTGTAGCTGTATCCCACTAGTTGGTTGAGGTTGTAGCTGGATTCCATGAGACCTTTGGGTTGAAATTGGGATCAACGGGGACTCGTGGGCCCATACTGAGTCTAGGTTCTGCAGGACCACCATTCCTTGACAAAGATAGGGCTTTCGGGCCCAATGTTGTCTATGACGTTATAACGATGGTTGGTGGACTGCTATACGCTCCACTACCAGCTCGGTTGGTTGTGTCTGATCCCCCGGTTTGGGTCGTTGAGCGGGACTGGCTATCCTGCAAGATATGACTATTACTGATCTTATCAGCACACTGCAATATGATAGGATAGCATTGAATGCCTATTCATGTGTTATGTGACTCGCTTTATTGATGTTTGTGATAAATTAGTACTCACTAGCTATTTTAAATAGCTAATGTTGCTTCGTTGACCATTTTTACAGGTAAAGATTAGGCTGCCTGGTGAGTTGGGTTGCCTGTTGCTGGGTGTATGTACTTTTAGGAAGGAACACTCTTTTGTATGTTATTTATATGTTGCTTATGGTCGGTTGTTGTTTAGGTAACACCAAACAAGTTGTTTTAGCATTATGAATGGTAAGTGCCTGATGTTAACTTTTGAAATTAATTTCCGCTGCATAACCTGATGGTTTATGATTTTCAAAAGGACCCACACGTATTAAAGACGCAAATTTTTACTAAATTCGCTGTTTTATGAAGTGGTGTTACACGACGGCGTGATCAAGCCTTAAATTTTAGAAACCACGGAGAGGCCAAGTTGTTTTTAAGCCATGGTAAAGCCTTGCAACTTGATGAGCTTTTTAGAACTATATTATAGGCACCAACTAGTGACATTTAATACGGCGGAAGTGGCGGCGCGTGCTTATGACGCTATG
Organism: Drosophyllum lusitanicum; assembly: GCA_032274825.1. NCBI lineage: Eukaryota > Viridiplantae > Streptophyta > Magnoliopsida > Caryophyllales > Drosophyllaceae > Drosophyllum > Drosophyllum lusitanicum. Next base: position 3,210 of record JAUEJL010117785.1, on the reverse strand, counting down.
GCAAGAAGACTTAAAGGATAAAATTCATGACCAACTTTGAGATACCAATTTATGTACTTGTTGTCTACCCCACACCATCATTGAAGACGTTGACGTCTTCGTCATTAATGAAAGCAAAAAAGAGGAAGTTCGGCGTTGTAGTAGTACCATATGGATCATTTGGTTGTTTTTATTGATCTAGTGGTTCATAATAATCTTAATTTTTGTTTTCTTTAATTCAGAAGGGTAAATTAGTAAAAGATATAGTTCTATCTTATCTCTCTAGTTAGTTTTTATATTTCCAAAATTTCTCTTATCTCTCTAATTAGTTTTTATATTTCCAAATTTCTCTAATTAGTTTTTATATTTCCAAATTTCTCAAACATCATTAATTTTCACTAGTGAATTTTCTTACCAAGTTTGTTTCATCATGAATGATATAATATTATGTTAACTAATTAATACTGATATTACAACACTTAAAGTTTAATTAAATAATTACCTATAAATATAGATGTGCACCGACAAAATAAATAACGATCTAATTCTAGTCTTTTATTTCAATCGAGTATGTTCGCTATTGAACCATCGTTGTCGATCGAGTATGTTCACTATTGAACCATCTTTGATCTAAATATTTCCATGTGCATCTCTCATATAATTCTATAAGTTAACTAGTGAACATTTTTCTTGATCCTCTTTGTTATAAATTTTCGATGTTGATGGTCTTTATTCACAAGTGAAAATAATATAGAATTTAGAATCCGGTTAATTATTGCTTCATATAAAAAACAATGAAGAATCCTATCAATTTTCAATGTTATTTCCTTCATCTTAGTCCGTGGCCAAAAGCACACGTAGAGAGGAATGGATACAATGATCTAGTCCTAGACATCATGATGGGTAGCGAATTCAAGTAATGATCTAGTCGTGGACATCAATGGTCTATCGGCGATGTTTCTTTACAACCGGATAAGTGGCGAGCGTTGGCGTCTCTTTGGTGGTTGGAGTCTTTATCTGCAACAGTCGTGTGACTCTAATGTTTCTTTCTCTTGACAGATGGCATAGTTCTCTACAACAGGTTGTCAGCAACGACATTTATTTTGTATGACAGTGAGCGACATTTATATAGGGAACAGTTCAATCGATGGGTGTTTTGGACATGTATATTTTACCCAACAATGAATTGCGTCTGGGTGAGCCATCATTAATTTACAAGGGTTAATTTTCCCAAAAAACCACAATTATTGCGTCATTAATGAGTCACTAACGAGGGCATTAATGACTCATTAATGAGCTACTACCATTAATGGCTATTGGTTTATTTAAATCAAGGACTAAGTTCGGTTCCCGTACAAAAAACAATTCTCATTTAAACCCTCATATATATATATATATATATATATATTCTACCATTTGAATCTTATCTTAATCTTCTTAAAAGTTAGTTTAATTACACAAAATTCACAATTCATCCCAACATTTCATTAAACCATTTAGCGATTATAAGAAGTTATCGCCACTTATTACAAACTAGGTTTCAAGCCCGTGTAAAAATGGTCCAGCATGTAAGATCATCAACATATATGTTCTTATATTTTTTTTTATATTTTGAGTAGAATAATATTTGTTAGTGCAAAAAGTGCACATCAAGAATGTGACATTTATAACATGTTTGGCACGTGTTACACATCATGTTCTTTATGTCTTTACATTATAATTTGTTTTGCATCATATGAAAAAGCGAGCAACTGAGAACATGTATTATATTCTGCGAACCGTTGTTAATGTATATAATAAATTTATGTTTCACATTATTGTTAAGTATAAGAATAATTAGTGAAGGGGTAAAAGTAAATTTCAGGTTTACAAACCTAACATTTTTAGTATGAAAATATGAGTTTAAACCAAGTGACTATTTCTTAATATTTGTAGTCTGTATTAAAAGTCATTTAGTATGGAAAGTAGGATTGTGTTAAAATGATGATAATGTTTTGCATAGTAACTTAATGAAGAAGACAAGTTGTTCAAATTGTTACTCTATTTTGTAGATTCCACAACTTTTATTTTTCAGCAAAGTACGACTCCGTTCTTTAGGTCTAATGGATAAACCAACAACATAGCAATGAAACAAAACCATCGTTCATTGAACAAAATCATCTATGATGACTAACAGGGTAATTAAGCAACCACGAATAGAAAAGTCCATTAAGTGGATATTGTTATACAAAGATTTTTAGATAGCATATGTAGCAACATGAAGATTTAAACTCATAAATCTGTACAAGCCCAAAAACAATATGGTATTTAACAACTTCTAATAATATTATCCCAAAAAGTCTAATTAATCTGATTGTGACACATGTGACTGATTATCAAGCTAACATGACATTTAAGAGTATCTAGTGGCGGTTGTGTAACAAATCAAGATTGAGAACAAACCTTAGCTTTGTCTTCATCTGCCAAGCTTTGTTGTAGCACCATTACCACGACCTCCTTTTGACAATCAAAGTAATATAAAAGAAATAATACATCATTAAAGAATTAAGCATGGAAGCTATGTAATATGATTTGCAACTATGACCCTTTTATGCGCTTCCCTCACCTTGTCTGTTGCTGCGCCTTTTTGACAAACATGGCTCATATGAAAATATCTAAGATACCCCTTCAAAAACAAAATATAACAAATCTAACAAAGTGTATATATTGTTCCATCTTCAATAGTGTAACCCATTCATATCTTGATCGTACAAGATTATACAAAGGCTTTCAAATTTTTTTAAGAGTATGCACATTCTTCATAGATGATATTTTCAAGGAGAAAAGTATAAAATTCCCTATGAAGTAATAACATTATTAAAAAATCTACATAGTGCACGTGATTATTACTTTCCTAGATCAACCGATCATACATATCAACATCTTACAAGAGTATATACAAGCTTTGATGTATTCGGGGGTCTTGTCTTGAAAGAATGTCAGACTTGAATTCCATATGTACAAGTCATGGCTACAGACGCTTCTGCAAGCCCAACAATAAAATGGGGTAGCATAATGTAACACCCAAGGTTCGAAATTCCTAAATTAATAGTCTAATAGGAAGTGTTATATGTTTATACAAGTTGCCTTTATTAGATTATATGTGTTTATAAAACTAGAGGGGCTAAAACCGTCAACTTATAATTTAGTTAAGTGTAGGGATCAATTGTGCTATTAGTTGATACTTATATA
>JAUEJL010117774.1:0-12060 GCA_032274825.1 Drosophyllum lusitanicum | reverse complement strand
CATTTTAGATAAGAAATTCATGGATGAAGAGCGTGGGAGGATTGAGTGTGGCAAGATGCATGTAAAGAATTCATGGGTGGTCAATCCAATTGAAGAAGGAGGAATTGGACGGCTAAGATTGGTTCCCGCGGTTCTCGCAATAAAAACGGTTCTCAAACGAGAACGGTTTTTCGTACAAGAACAACGAGAACCAATCTTGGCCATTCAAGTGGTAAGTGGAATTCATGGATGAAGAGCGTGAGAGGATTGAGTGTGGCAAGGTGCATGTAAGGAATTCATGGGTGGTCAATCCAATTGAAGAAGGGGGAATTGGACGGCTAAGTTTGGTTCTCGCAGTTCTCGTACGAAAAACAGTTCTAGTTTGAACTTTTCCATATATATATATTCATGTATGTATGTCATTTAAGGTGACTTGATGCTTGATTTTAGTAAAACTAGGTTTTTTTATAGCGGTATGGAGGGTTTTACCCCACCGTGAGGTCTCGAGTTTGAGCCTTATTGTGAGGGTTTCCAGAAACAAGGAAAGAGGGTTTACTCCCATATGATGCGTGGCTTAGGACTTGCATATTGCCATATATGGATGTCACTGCGGACCCAGACCACTAACATAACTTTGCTGTTCAAAAAAAATAAAAATAAAAACTTGTATGCATATTGTTTGTTTTCCCTATTTTTTTTTTAAATTACTTAATTGTAACCGGTTTTGATAGTGTTACACATAAGTCGTCAAGTTTTTAAAGATAGAAAATAAATAATTTGTAATCAACTAAAATTTAACAACCTTGTAAAAACAGGTTCGAATCAAACTCTTTATTTCGTTAGAAATATATCTACTTCTGATTTTAATTTATATTATCTTGCATAAGTATTTAGATCATTTATATTTAGCTACGATGAATTATAAATTTTTTATATGTAAGTGATTATAAAGTAAATAGACTAAATGCCCGTGTGATACACGGGTTGGTTTAAACGATAATAAATATTAGACATTAATAAAAACGTATAAAATAATAATAAAACGCGAATTAAATGAGAATTTAAAAATGGCGACGTACGACGTCAAAATTCTAACCAGCGGTGAAAATATTGACGCGAGTGGGAGAGCAGACTTGACGGCAGAAACATGGAATCATGATAAGAAGAGACGTGATCGTATTTCTAATATAAGCCATTAATCATTATTGTTACAATTAAGGGTAATAAAGTTAAACGTTATTGGTTATAATTAAAAAAGATTATAAAATATTTTAGAATGATTAAACTAAAAATTCGGTTAATTATGATATTTTAAAATATTATAAAGGGTAAATATGATATTTGTAAATTAAGATTGACAAATACGATTTTATATGATTTAATAAGGGAATATATGAAATTATCGTTAATAATTTTGACTCTAAAAAGTCAAAATTGATATTTTGATTTTAAATGAATGAATGGTCAAGAAATATTTTTTTAAATGAATAGTTAAGATCGTTTAATAAATATTATCAAATTAGTCTTTTATTTATATTAGAAGATTTTGACTTATTATATTAAAATGTTGCGTGATATAAATAAATTATAAAAAGTTATTATATATATATGTGTGTGATTCTTACATTTTTTAGAATAATTCATATTAAATTTATTTTATATATTTTTAGTATAAATTTGTAATACGTATTTCGATAAATTAAGTATTATGGATTGTATTATAAAATTAATATTAAAATTTAAAAAATCTATTATATAAGTAATCAAATTTTAAAATATATTTCATAATATATAAAATATTTTATATATTAATGATTATACATAATTTTTGGTGTTATTATCTTCTTAAACCTTAAAAGATCGTTTTTGTCTATCCTACAATTTTATCTAAATTTATGTTAAAAAATATTAATGAAATATTTTATATATTAATGATTAGAAAATATTGTTTTTGCCCACTGTGTAGTTATATCTAATTTTTTTAATAATATTAATTAAAATATTTTATATATTAATGATTATAAAATATCATTTTTTCCAGCCCTACTATTAATTTTTGGGTTAGTCATGCTAAATTTTATAGAATATTAATTTTTGGTGTTCAATAATTTAGATTAGAGTTAATTAGAAAAATGGTTTATGTGATTGTTACTGATTTTCACTTTTAGTGCTTTAATTTTAAAAATTACGAAAATAGTCACTGTGGTTGTCATTTTGTTTCATTTTTGGTCTTTTAGGCTAACAACAGTTATCTTTGACTAGTCAAAGGGTAATTTAGTCATTTTCATCTTATTCTTGTTACCAAACAGTCCATTGCCTACTATAATTATTTCCACACACACTTTTTCTTAAACTTGTTACCAAACATCTATTTTCAACTTCTTTTCCACACACTTTTTCTTAAACTTGTTACCAAACATTTATTTTCAACTTATTTTATCACCATCTCTCTCTCACTCTCATATATCTTACTCTACTACCATACCTCATTTTCTCTCTCTAAAAGTGTTGCTCTCTCACACCACCACCGCCACCCCAGAACAGCCTGCCACCAACGTCTCCACTCCTAGGTCTGCTGGCCATCACCACCGCTTCACCACCTCTGTTGCTCTCTCTCTTCGATCTACACTGTCCACCACCCCATTCTTTCTATCTCTCTCTCTTCGATTTACCCTGGCTGCCACCACCACATAACCACCACCTCCACCCCCTTGACTGCCGGCCACCACCACCGCACGACCACCATCACCCCATGAATCGATAACCACCTCAGATGTGAAGAAACCACCACCACCACTATAGATTTTGAAGAAACCACCAGCACCGCCGTAAATTTGAAGAAACCGCCATCACCGTCGCATATATGATGAAACCACCATCATCACCATCGCTCACCGCCGCAGATCTGAAGAAACCACTATCACTGTTGTAGATCTATGTTGCTGACCAAGAACCCTAAATAAAGAAGACCACTATCATCGAGAAGACCATTTCTGTTTCTGATTCTTTTTTATTTTGAATATTTCAGATTTATGGATATTTTAATTGCCTTGATTAGTAATTTTGTTCTACAATTGTTTTTTGTTATGCCATTCACCTTATTCTTGATGGGTTACCATCTGGTTCTTAATTAGAATTTCTATCAATTCTTGATTAGGGTTTCTATCTGTGTATACCTTCATGAGATACAGACTGAACATAGAGTAATTGTTTAAAATCTTAATTTGGTGTAAAGAATAATTATATATTTTATTTTACTAAATAATACATTTAATATAATTAAATGTAATTAAAAAGTTTAATTAGAAAGAAGGGTAGGAAAGAGGCAATGGACTGTTTGGTAACAAGAATAAGATGGAAAATGACCAAATTATCCTTTGACTAATGGTCAAAGATAACTGTTAGTCTAAAGGACTAAAAGTGAAACAAAATGACAACTACAGTGACTATTTTTGTAATTTTTAAAGTAAAGGACTAAAAATGAAAATCAGTGACAATTTTTAAAGTTAAAGGACTAAAAATGAAAATCAGTGACAACCACATGAACCATTTTTGTAATTAACTCTTTAGATTAAGTGCTCATTCATGTTATACATGAGTTAGTTTAAAAAATAATAAATATTAAAGGTAATAAATATTTATAAAACCCGAAAAAATAATAGTTTAAAGATGTTGCCAGAGAGTCGTCCCCATCGCGTCTAAAGAGTTTAAATCATTGGTCTAAATGTCTACTATTTAAGTGCACGTTTGAGTTTAGATAATTAATAAGACTTTAAATAATTCTTGGTGTTTACGTTTGTCGTCCCAGTCGCGTGGACTCTTCCACCGCTGATATGAGTGTTGACGTTGTTTGTCGTTATTTTTAATAACTTGCGAAACTTTCGTGTTTTATAATTATTCAATATCTTTGTTTATATTAATGGTAAATATTTATTATTTTTTTAAAACAACCTGTGTATCACAAGGAAATTTAGTTTAGTATAAATATAAAGACTAACATGCGTCAAATTTATTAAACAATCCTAACATTTCTGATGTGAAATCAAAGTTTGGCCTGATTACATAAAATTTCAGTTCACAAACTTTCTGGGATGACTCAAGGGGCTGGAACAGGGAAGATTAAATTGAAAACAAGCTAGAACAAGAACTAAGAACAATAATGAATTTGTTGTCCAAAACTCACAAGAAATAGTATAAAGATAAGAATCCATTACTCTATCTCTAAAGGAAATGAATCCACCAAGATTAAAGAGAAAGGAAACACTTCATACCACCAAGATCAGAGATCTATAAAGGAAAATGAAGATTTTTAAAAAAATAAGAGGGTAACTCTATCAATACGTATCATTAGCTGTTGATACAAATGAGGGGTCACTCAATATATAGAGAGCTCTTCTATATGTTAACCTCCAAACAGAAAAAACTGAAAAGTAAAGGTTTGTCCTTCTAGTACACAGATTTTTAGCTAATAACAAAATAATAGATCTGATCAGCATTAATTAGGACCCTTCTGCATCATTTTTCTTTTTCTAAAAAGGCTAGTTTAGTCTTCCCTTTTTCCAAATGTGATAGGAACAAATAATTCAGAAACCTCTAGCAAATCAGACCTTATATGATTGAATTTTAAGCAATTTTTTCCCTAGGTCAAAATCTCATTCCAAAAGATTAATAAACAAACACAATATGCATATGCATGAAATTAAATTATTGACAACATGCAAAGGTAGAAGGCTCTAGGCCAGCCTTTGCCTTTGGAGCAAGGTAAATTCTACACTACAATTAGGATCACCAAACAACCTTCCAAAACGTGTTATAGCGAGTAAGACAACCATGGCTTGATTCACATCTATCTCTTGTTCGTTGGTCGTAGATACACCCGTATCAACTTCATTTGATAAAATAATTTAATTGCTCAATCTTAGTCTATCCATTTAATCAAAATTGGAATTTCAGTTTTGACTTTTCTTGATCAAATTGAATCTTAATTATTAGATAAATTTCATATATATCGTTCTTAATACTTAAAGTATCATATTTGTTCGAAAATATTATATTTGTTTGAAAATATCATATTTGTCCACTCTAATATACAAATCTCATATTTATTCTTTATAATATTTCAAAAATACCATATTTAACCAAATTCTTGATTTTATCATTTTAAAATATTTTATAATCATTTTAATTATAACTAATAAAGAATTGATCTTATTGTCATAATAATCATTATCAATGGCTTGCACAAGAAATACAATTGTTTTTCTTTGTATTATCATACCAGGTTTCTGCCGTCATGTCTGCTTTCAACTTCGCATAGACATATCCACCGTTGATCTGTATGCTGACGTCGTCTGTTGTCATTTTTAAAAATTTTCATTCCATTCGTGTTTTATAATTATTTAATATTTATCAAAATTTTAAACTAACTCGTGTATCATACAAACATCTAATCTAGTAAAGCGAATAGGCTATGAAGACTAGTAACACGCGCGAAACAGGAACCTGTGCCGTAAACAAACCTTTTTTTATATATTTTTTGCAAGAGAAGATGCAACACTTGGCATGCAATTAACTCAAATCCCCATAATTTCAATTCAAAATCCAAAATTATTCGCTCGCCGCAGTGTAGATCTCAATGTCACCTGGATTTGCTCAAATCGTGTATGTCTAAACATACATCGATAACAACCTTTTACATCAATTACATGTCTATACTAGAAAATCTAACAGACCGAAACTAGTAATCTGTAATGGTGACAATAAGCTTCGATTTTTTGCCTACATGGTTAAGTCACATGAAAGGTTCTCTCAAGGCCGTAGGTAAGTTTAGTTCAGGCTCGGTATCAGGAAGCGGCGCGAAATAGCGGTCCACCATGTCTTTGGTTACTGCTTCCAAACTTGGAGTATCCCACTTCCAGATTCAAGAAAACAACATAAAACATTTGCATCATCTCAAACTTCATAATCATATATCTATTAGATCTAGAGGTGGCAAATGAGCAGGTTGAGTAATGGGTTCGGAACAAAAATTTGTTTGTCCATGTCATATTGTCATGTTGAGCCAGAGCAGTAATCTGCCCGCAAAATTTTGACTTCTTTAAAAACATAAATAGAGACAAAAAAGATTATGAAAGTATTTCAATAATAATAATAATCTAACTTTATGAAGAAAATGATTTGGATGGTATTATGCATTAAAATTAGGCAAATTGCAAGATAATGCAATATAGTATATATCTTTTTATCAAAATATAGAAAGTATCATTTATCTCAACATACTTACCATTTTTTAACTCAACTATGCAAGTTTGCTGCATTAGACAGTAAAAAAGGAACGGTTGGGCATAATTGGTTTAAAAAATGGAAGTGTGTTACGTTACATGTTTGCCTTACAGAAGGGGAAAATTTGTCAGGACATGAGGAGGGGTTGCTTTGCAAAAAAAAAAAAACAAACCATGGATTAGCGGGGGTCATGGTGTCAAAACCGAGAATGTTTGTTAGATTAAAAAATACGAACCTTATTTCAGTAAAAAGTTAATAGTACATTACACTTTCTAGTAGTTAGCCTTTAAAAATACACTTCACGTGACTTTCGACTTGTTTGACCAGTTTCCTTTTTTACCAATAAATTTTATTTTACTTGTTTGAGCTGTAAGAATTCAAAAATAAGATGAACCAAGACCATAGATGGCTCAACTTACCACCTCTATCAAGGAATGTCAAAGAACACAAAGAAGTTACCTTTGGAGCAAAGTCCTTATCAACTAGTCTTGCTCGAATACCCTACAAGGGAAGAGGGTAAAATTGATCAAACTAATGAATGTATGTATATAGTAAGTTCCTTTTATGAATTGATATGTCGGTGTCCTACCTCACAAAAGTCTCCACAAACCTGTTTGGAGATGCAATGCAATGATAAGCGATATTCACGAGCCAGGCACTGATCAAGAGGTTGGAATCTACCTTCCCTTATCTGCATTTCACCACCTTAAGTTATATGGTTTGATGCGGAAGAACAATCTATTAAAAAAGGTGAAAAATGCACTCACAGATTGCAAAGCGATCTTTAAGCTCAATGGGGAGGCTTCCTTCAGTTTCTTTAGGGCAGTTGAACACAACTCGTCTTGAAACTCTGCTTCTCTCTGCGCAAGTATGGTGTAAGTTAAAAATAAAACCATTTGTATTTAAAGGATTTTTATTAAATTACAAAGCAGGATTATCGAGAGGTATTGCAAGATAAAAAGGGAGAGAGTGGCAGACACTTACTAAAGCATCCACTATTTCCTCAACAGTGTCGTGGCAAAAATATTTGTCTATTCTGTCAATCCTGAAACACAAATTAAAAATAGATGAAACCAATTTAATGGGTATAGATAAAAGAAATGTATATGTTAATAGAGTCCGCTTCTATACTCTATATAATCCAGTTTTATATTTAATGATTCGTTCCAAGTATTAACAGACATTCTCTTCCATATTCTGTTTTCGTTCTTCTAACACATAGAATCTCAAGATATATCAACTAATCATCAAGGGCAGCTATATATCAAGCAAATATCTGTCTTGCATACCACTCTCGTCCTTTATTGAACTAGCCTACCTCATGCTTAGACTTAAAACAAATATAATTTTGGAGCATATAAATATAGAGGGTAGCATAATGCACAAGAACAAATTTCAGAGCAACTATTCAAGTATGCAACACCACAACAAATGGATAATTTGAATTTTGGACTAATGCTGCCTAATTTTTTATTGCCACTTAATTAATGGTTCTGATGCATATGGTTTTGTTACTTGTACGCTATTATGAATTATGAAAACTTACATGTTTGGCATTTTTCTTTATTGTTCTCCCAAAGGGAGTGATAGTATGAGATGTAGTGAGTTTTACCCACTTACATATAATGGGTCGATATGGGTTATGTTGTATCTTTAAGGGGCCACATGGGTTTAGCTTTAGAATTAAATGAAAAGGACAAGAGTTGATTATAATGACCAGGTTGGTTGAGAGTCATCAAAAGTGTGTTTGGAAGCATATATGCTGCTAAATTACTTTATTAGAAAAAGTTGGAATCCTTTAGTAACAACATACTTTTCCTAATCAAGTTTAGCACACAAATTATTAATAAATTTGAAGAAAATGGATAAAACAAGTGTGTGGGTTGCCCTAGCAACCCATCGTCACATTTTCACCTACATAAAAAGTACCCTTAACGACATGGACCCATTTTGACCTATTATTGAACCTGCCCAACTCGCCCATTTGCCACCTGTAATGAGTTGGAGAGTGGAATAGAACATTACTTGTGAAGAACACTGTTTTTATCTACGTAAACAAGATCACCATATTGAGCAAGGGAATCTGATATGACTGAAGGGTCATCTGTCATCAATTGTCCAAGGCGTTCTTCAATCCAAGCAAGTTTCTGTAGAAAATTAATGCAACATCATTTCTGCCAACAAAACTTTATAGTCTTTGGACACAAAGGAAGTAAGTACAACTGTACAAGGCTTGTATATACCGCATTTAGTGAGTAGTGTGTAGCAAGGCCACAGGCAACCAGTTCAGCACCATTAAGCCTTTCCCCAGTTAAAGCCAAGAATTCACCTGCAATAACAAGTGAAATTGAGACGGTACATATTATCATGATAATGACTGTTTTAAAATTTTGCCAACTCTAGTACCAGCACTCTTGATATAATGTAATGTGAGTTATTTGATTTTGGTAACTTGGTAGGGAACCACACCATGTGATCACAGTTATTTCCATTCCACTATTTGCTATATTTTCTCCCTCCGCTTCTCCTCTCTACCCACTAGACTTTATTGTTAATTAAGAGTGGTCACTCACTCACTCTGAAAGAATCTATCTTTCAGGGTATTATCCATCTTTCATCACCTATTAATATTTTTTTCAAAATACATCGCAGAAGTTGTCAAATTTTCAAGGACTATTTTGGGTAAAAGCCACAGATTTTAAATTGAAAAGTTACCTAAATAACCCGGCAAACGAGAAAGATAAAATGAAGCCCCTGCATCTGGATGGAAGCCCATTTGAACTTCTGGAGTTGCAAAAACCTGCAATTCATTCAGATGGTTAGTTTAAACTTATCAAAAAATTAGCTAAATGCCAAACAAAAGGATAAAAAATACCATTTTCTAAGAAGGCATGTGTATAGTGACTAACAGTCATAAGTCATAACTAATAGTAATAAAAGATCAAAAGTTCAAAACTTGCAGCTTGAAGTGTAATACAGGGACGATTATACGGTTTGTTCTTTATGGTTTATATGTTTACAACATCTCAAGAGTGCTACTTCAAATACATCTAAGTTTATGATGAAGAAATATTAAATTGCGGACAGTTCGTTACATTTCCGGGCTTTAAAAATCCGTATTGATTAAATTTTAGCCATCAGTGCCAGATTGCTGACATAAAATTCAAATTGAAAGCCAAGGCAAGATCTCAAGGTTATGTAAGTCAAAAAGTTTAATATAAGTAATGAAAAGATGACAGTGCATACAGTTTTGTCAGTTGCGATGCGAAACATTCCAGGAACTGCAACGCCTGCACCACCACCCATTGTGATACCATCCAAAATAGCCAGCTGTTATATGGTCAATAGTCAATCACCGTACATCGATTGCAGTGCAAAAGAGTCATTAATCTTTAGAAAGCGACGTATGTGTGTGTGTGTTTGAAGTGGAGAGGAGGAAGCAGAGAAAGAGAGAAGAAGAGAGTTGGGCACTCACATTTGGCTTCAAATATGTTCCTAGAAGGTATATAAACTGATATAATGTCCTGAAAAATTCTTTGCATGCTGCCTCATTGCCTGACATATATCAATCAGCAGTTTAGTAAGAACTATATAATTTCATTAGTCTCAAATATGATGTCCATAAAACACATGTTAGTTAAACAAGAAGTATGATAATCAGAAAGTTAAAAGGTGCACATATTTTTAGGGTTTTATAAAGCAGACATATACCCACGCGCATACATATGCATACAAGCATTACATATTTGAGATATCTACACATATATCACATGGACGTTGTATGCGTGTATACACACATGTTATCTCATTCAGGCATCAACACAAAATTGGTGCTTTACGTCCATACAATTAACTCACATACTCATTAAATTAAGCAGGTAAACAAGATACAAATAATGCCCACCTTCTTGAAGCAAACGATACATGGTTACCATGTCTGCACCAGCACAAAATGCCCTACCACTACCCTTCATCAAATCCAAATGATATTTAGAGACACGGCCAAAGGCTAACAAAAGGAACAAAAGAATTCGTATAAGTATGAACTACCTTCATTGTCACAAATCCAATCTGTGAGTTGTCCTCCCATGACTCATAAAGTCTTTGTAACCTACCAGCCTACATATGATATTTCAATAACATTACAACATTTCCCCATTGCTTAGTAAGAAATATCATACAGTACCACATATAGATCTCTTTCAGATGTAGCAAAGTTTTTATTTTTTTCTGTCAAATGTAAAGAATGACATCCTCCTAATTCAAGCAAAATAGATACAAATTCAGCTAAATTTCAAATATAAAGTATAGGATCGTCCAAATTATCTTTCTTGGATACCATAGATGTAGTGATAGCATTTAGTTGAGATGGCCTATTGAGTATTGCAGCTCTAGAGAAAGCTCTTCCTTCCACTAAAACCTGTGTAATTACAGAATCAAACATCACAAACTGAAGTTATGCACCAGTATAGAAGTGTGAAAAGGCTGAGAACTCATAGAGAGACCTCTTGCTGAAAATGGTGGTTTTGAGTGTAATTGTCGCGTTGAACAGATATGGTGGTGTAAGAATTGCGAGATTGCCTCTGCAACGAACGCCTCACTAGTGATAATGATTTCAATCGCTGCATCTTCTAAAACCCTCTTTCCCTTGATGAGATTGACGGAGCAGCTCAAGGTTACCGGTGGTTCTTGAAAATGGAACTGAGAATGAAGAAGAAATTGATTAGCAGAAACAAAACCTTAATCGAATTGGGCCGTCTGATGCATCCACCGATGTACGCAATCGACTCCAAAGATGATTGATTGCTCATTCCAATCAGCCATGTTTTTTAAGCAATCTCAAGTTCAGTTCTTCGGGTAAGCCCAGCCCAGCCCAACAATATGTAGACTTTAGGTTTAGTCCTCTTGCCGGTAAGTAGAGTGGAGTTCACCCTTTGGTTCCCGGAAAACTACGTTCCCTTTGTAAAGTAAGCCTTTTTATAACTAATTAGAGTTTTAGCCAATCCTGTTCTTTGAACCGAAGGATGAACGAATGCCCTCATCTTCGGCTGACCTCCACCATAGTGTGAGCTGGGAGCAGCTCCGAAAAGCGAGGATTCATCCTTTTTTTTTCTTCCTAATTATCAGAGATACACCCGTACGGTGCTCGTATACATAAGTAAAAAAAGTATATTTAATACTTTTTATACACACTCTTTTAAAAAACATAAAATTCTTTACGTTTAAAAGTTTTTAGTATAATATTAATGTGTTTTTTTGTTCACAATTGTTAATAAAAGTAATATTTATGTAATTGATAAATGAAAAACAACCCTTATCACATTAAAATATGTGGATGAGAAATATCAGGATAGTGGATTTTTGTTATTCCAAAAATATTCTTTTATATATACGGATACACGTCAATTATCAATTACATATATACATACATACGTACACACACACACACACACATATATATTAATCTAAGCCCTTGATGGATAGTGATGGTTCATAATGGTTTCTTAAGTTCTTAATATAAGAGAGGTTTTTTAGTGGTCCTTGCTATATATACGAAGAATGTTCAATATAGTCCATAATTAATTCATAGTCTTAAGGGACTAATTCTAGTCTTTAGATCAATGTCATCAATGGTCTAGATTAAATTTTAAAAATTTGGGCGGATTGCTATTTTTGTAATTTTTCGTAATTCACATGTGATTTGCTTTTACAAATCACATGTGATGGTATACTGAATCACATGTGATTGAATATTAAAATTTCAGGGCTATGTTTTTTAAATGGACTTTATTGAACACA
>JAUEJL010117763.1:0-12060 GCA_032274825.1 Drosophyllum lusitanicum | reverse complement strand
ATGCTGAATCATTCAACACAGTCTTCATTCAGAGGCAGCAATCAAACACGCTGAATGCTGAATGATTCAACATTCAGTGCTGAATGGTTTCATTAAGCAGCAAACAAACAGCCCCTTAGTCGATATTTGTTCAAAATATATATGTATCGAGGCTGTGTCTTGGCTGGACAATTCGAGAACCTCTAGAGCAAAGGAAAATTTGGTGTAAAAGCATTCAATTCAATCACATAGAGTTAAGAAATTGAAATTCAGGTGTTAGAGGTAAGAAATCCTAACTTATTTTGTGTTTTTAGTTGAGTATTTTTTACATTATTAAGAAATCCAAGCTACTTTATACAATGTGACGCCAATATTATTAGTCCTATTATATTAAAAATTATATAAAATAAGCTTTTAGCATAAAAACAAACACCCTATTAAACTTATTTTCTTGTAGCGTCTTTTTTGTTATTATTAAAAAATTGTGTTAAACAGGTCAAATACAAGTTATCGTGTTCGTATCAACCATTTTCGGGTCAACCCATTTATGATCCAATTCAGTTTTGTGTCATGTTCGTGTTAACCTAGGTCGTGTTGGGTTCGGGTTGAGCTTCGTGTCGTGCCAGGATTTGCCAGCCCTAGGTTTGATACACTAATTGATAACTTTCAAAACTTCAATACACTATATGGTAAGTTTACAAGTTTGATATACACAATAGCAAAAGTTGACAAGTTAGATACATTTTCATAAACTAAACCCAATCTTAAATTTAAGTGTTGGATAACGTTTCTTATATTTTCTCCTAAATCTGAGTTGGATAGTTAATACAAGTTTTCTATATTTACTCCTAAATCTTAGTTAGGTGATTTTATATACCTATAATCCCAAAATACCTATTATAAATATAGATGATTATTCTTGAATAATATTCTTTATTATATTTAATATTTTTTCTCATATATTTGTATTTATCTTAATCATTTATATATACTTATAATCTTTAATATTTTTTTCATATTTCTTTATTATATATACGCGTTCCGCTTGTATTGTATTTTTTTGATAAAATAATACATGTTAAAATAAATCTGAAGATATTGACATATCTTTCTAGACCATTAAAACTGTTTCTTATGACTTGAAAATTTTTAAGCCCTATTATCATAAGGTGATAACCTAGATTTTTATTGTTACTAAAAGGAATTGTTAATAAATTTATGCTAGAATGTCTTAGTTGTAAAATAAAGAGTTGTTAATCTTTCTTTTCCTTTTCAAATGCTGTTTTTATCCTTGTTACTCTCAACACAATATAGTTTATCTACTAATAAAATGGATTCAACAAAAAATTCTCCATACAAGTTGAAATTTTTGATGTAAAATTTATACTTCGTTTAGTTTTTTCTTATAAAAATATTCTAAACATTTAATTATTAATACTTTTCTTAGAAATAGGCGCAAGCTGTTTTTGCGTTAGATATTTAAAAAATAAAAACTTTGTTTAGGTTTATGGCATATTCTGAGATAAACAGCAAATCACATTTAAAAAAACTAAGAACAATATTATTTAGGAAGTGGTTAAGGGCGTCTTAAATAAAAAATAAAGACAAATTTATATATGGAGTGGTTGGATATGTCTTTTTAGTAAATTTATGGTGTCTGTTAAAAAGTTGTTAGATTTTTCTTACAACAAAAATTAAGACAAGATTATTTAAGACAATGGTGTTTTTATAATAAATTTTGGGTGTCTATATAGTCATGCCTTTTTTGTAATTACCGGTTTTTAGAAAGATATAAACGAAATTCCGCCTTGAATTTAATTTCTTGCCTATTTTTTTTGGTTGTTTAATTAGGAATTGGAATTTGAATGTAATTCCACCATCCCACAATCACCTAGGGGTTTTGTTTAGTCGGGTTGTTCGGGTTAGCTAGTTTAATTGGTTTTGAGGTATTAAAATTATACCCGATAAATGAACTGAATAAGGTTCTGGTTTTCGGGTCGAACCAAACCGAATATTTTTTTTCTACCTATCACCTGAAGCGAATAATATAATTATAAATCAGGTTACCTGAATAACCCTACTTGATTAACCCGGCTTGGATAAGGCAGGTCAGGTTATTCGGGTTCAGTTGTAACACGACCCTATAAACCCGAAATCCTATTGAACCGAACCCGAAGCTTAATATGTTTGAGTTTCAGGCAAATCTTATTTTTTAAAAATCCGAAACCCAATTAAGTTGACCCGATTAACACCCCTAGTGGGAAGGAGCTCTGGTGATTAGAAGGAAACTAAATTCCTTAGAGGTGGATGCAAAGAATTCCAACCCCATCCTATAAATGGTGAACCAAACGCATAAAACCCTGAAATTGGATTTCGGCCAATTCCCTTTAATTCTAAAGGATTTCAGCGAACAAAACGCTAGCACACAAATGAAAGATGCTTAAAACTATTTTATAGTGTTATACTAAAGAACCCACATGATAAAGTAAACAAAAGCAGTAGGTGTAACGGTCAAATATAACGACACTTGAGAGGTGCATAAATTAGTAACAAGGTATCACAGAAGACGGGAGGAAGAACAAACGCAACCGCTAGTAGGTGTCAACTATTCACTTATTATATTTTTTTTTCTATTTTCCTAATCTCATTACAAAAAATAATACATACATACATATTGTTAATATAATAAATATTTTATTTACTATTCTATTTATCTTTAGCATTAATTAAATAATTAATTATAGAGTCTTCAAACCCATTCTATTAGCATATGCCAGTTTAGCTTACAAAACTATATTAGCTTTTTAAGTTTCTTATTTATAATAACCTTTTTTCTTTTATTTTTCTTTGTACTTTTTTTATCTCAAAAGTAAATATTCTTATATAATTTTAACATTTATTTATTATATAATTTTGATATACACACTATACAATCATCTCTTTACATTATTCAGATTTTAACATTATTATTCACTTTTATTTGAATGGTTGTTTTAATTATTCTTTATTGCATTACTATATGATTAATTCAGTTTTTTATATATTAAAATATTTTAAATGAGGCTGTCTGTGTGATGGACTAGTATAGCTATTAATTTATGACTCAACAACTTCATTCAGGTGTTCTCCAACCTCAAATTTGATTCCATATTAGGCCAGGAAAGACTTTTTAGGTGTATTTTGGTAAGATGGAGTGATTAAAAATGGAATTGTTCTAAAAATGAGATGAAAAGAAGGTGAATGGGATGGGAAAAATGTATTCCTTTCAATTATTTGGTAGAAACCAAGGTTACTAAAATCATGATCAAAATACTGTTAAATCGTTGTAGGATCTGGATTATGGTAAGATAGTAGGATCGTATGCATGTCGATCCAATCCTACAAGCAGCCTAACTTCAAGAATGAATATTGTTAGATCGCATTCAAGATTGTATGATTGTTGCTAAAGTGTAGGATCGGGAATACTGATTAGTTGGATTGTACTGTTATTATGATGTATGAACTTTGGCTATTTCATAAATCTGCAATATATGTCGGTATGTGATACGAACTAGAAGCCTCTAAAAAATACAACATTTTTAGTAGGATCTTATAATCTCGACCAAATCTAAGGACTCTAATAATGAGAAAAAATGATCTTATATGGAATCTTGATCTTGACAACATTGATACAAACAATAAATCTTGACATACACAAACAAATTTCTTGTTTGATTGTGTTGTAGCTGGAACATAACAGGATTTTAATCACCTGGTTTACTATTAAAATTGATTAAATGTGGTAATTTATAGTAATGTCTCATCAGTCACTTCCTCCACTACTATAAACTACAAAACAGAAACCTATCATTAAATTGCAAAACATGAACATGGTTTCCATGTGGAGGAGGATTAACATCTTCATATACCAAAAGCAAGCCTCAGAATTCACAAGGCAAAATTAAGCAAAAGTTACAACTTTTTTAAACAAATAAGTGCATATATTTTTAATCCATAGCATTTTCTTGATGATAAATTAAAACATGGGTGGATACATGGGCAAGATTTATTTTGGCAGACCCTACCGGATAGCATCATTCATCCTATCAGCAGACCAAATCACCTGTAAAAAAACGTAACTTCTTTGTTTAACCTGTGAAGTAAAGTTGTTATCAACATAACCATCATATCGAATTCAATATTTTTTTAAAAATTATTCTTAATGTAAAAATGAGATTATTGCAGTAAGTACATGCAGTCAATCGGATTAGATCGATGCATATCAGTTATTAAAGATTCTCAAAAACAGGCATCAGTTCAGTTAACCACCATGGTTATCAACTTATTTATCTAAAGGATCACGAAGCTTACTAATTATATATAGAGCATGATAAACGATGTTTTACTTATTATGGCAGCAGAACATGTTAAAGGGATACAAATATACGACTGATAATTACATTTAGATGCCTTTGTTAACCTTCTCTAATAACTTGTATTTTGTGTTACCAATGAACTTCACAGTTCGTATAATAGCCAATAATATTTCCCCGTGGTTGATCTTAGGAGAACTATCCTCGTGAGTGGCTTTAGTTCCAGCTAATTACAAATTGTATCAATTAACCATCACCTAATGGCCTACCCTATAAGGCATTGGCTCCCTATAGGAGAGGTCCATGGTTCTAGTACATCTGAGCAAATGCTCGACCCTCTGGGAAGAGCCCTAATTGGAAAAACTCCTTAACAGCTTCCCTTAGGATTTATTGAAGTTTGTTGGAATATGACTTGCAACAAAATCATATTAGCATATTTCCAAAACTGAAGGACTATCTGCATGAAAATGGTGTTACATATGAGACCTATTTATACTAGTTTAGGAGGTCTAATTCCAAAAAGGCTAGGAATATGCATTATGAAGACAAAGGTACCAAAAAGCAATTGCAGTCTTAGTAGCATATGGTAGTATAATATAAAAAGTAGAAACATGCAATCATATCATAAGAAACATCATAGAGAGAAAAAGGAAGTTGATGGTACCCGAATGAAAATATATGCACCGGTGTAGTAGAGTAGAGGTAGATAGCTGCACCTCGTGTTTGGCTCTTGTATATATCTCTTAACGCCGAATAATCGTGATGGAGAAAATCTAACATGTAGCATAGTCTAAATAATCATGATATCTATTCTATTTATTCTAAGAATTATAACGGAGTGAAGTATGAAAGAACCTCTATATCTTCATTTTTTAAGAAATCCAGCTGTTGAGAAAAATTCACAAGTACTGTAAACAATGATCATGTCATTTACAATATCACACACCAATCTCAACGTTCTTCTTATATTCACAATCAAGTTCGTTCTGGAGGAAACAAAAAGTAATGATAATTGAGAAAGAAAAAAAATAAAATCAATCAGCTGTTCTTTATACACTTATCAAACAGCTGAGAATCTCCTTCCCAAACATAAGAAAAGTGAAATAAAACGTTATTTCACAAAGCACACACAACAATTTGAAGATAGAAATAAATAAATAAATTTTCAATGCAGATGAAGTTTATTTTCCAGCCCTGAAAAGTTGACTTCCAAGGGTCACAACCGGGGTTCCTTCCCCCATGATAGTTGTCAAACTCATTTCTTTTTCAAGTATTCGGTCCAATTCTGTTACTATGTAACTCATTGCAGGCCTTCTTTCACTAGAAACCTCCACACATCGAACTATCAGATGAAAATACTCTTCCATACCTTCTTTTGTGAAACTGCTCCCAAGCCGTCGATCAATTATACTAGAGATAGTACCCTCTTCTTGATAGTTTTGCACCTTCTCATAAAAGAAAAAGAAAGAATTCAGGTAAACAATACTTGAGAACACAAAGATATAAAAACAAGAATAAGCTGTATACCCATTCAACAAGATTTTGGTTGGAGTTCGAAGATAGTAATTCTGCTGCTTCCTGCCCACTTACCAACTCAAGCAGAAATACACCAAAGCTGTAAATGTCACTTTTTTCCGAGAAGCGTTTGAATTCTCTCACCCTATAAAACACATGTTCAGAAAGAATATCCTACAAAAACAAAGATGTGAATAAGAAAAGAGATATGAAAAGGGTATAACTCTGGTGCAAGAAATATCTCATCTGCTGTAATTTGAGAAGACGGGCCCGCTGTATCACCCCTTCCCAGGAAATTTCGAACACCTGCATCAGCAACTTTGGCTATAAAGTTCTCATCTACAAGAACATTTGCTGTTTTAAAATCCTTGTGGGCCAAACGGGGGCTTAAGGAGTGGAGGTGAGCTAAACCTGAAGATAGGAGCATATGACACGAGAGTTATACGCATAAAAAATATTTTTCACAAGTTTCACTATAATAACATTGAAGTAGCTTAAATCGTTCACAAGCAACTTGCAAAAGAGTCTGCATTTTATCTAAAAAGATGAACTAATACCAGGAAAGCCAAAAATGCTCACTGAATTTGCAGAGGATCACCTTTAGCCGCCCCAAGAGCTATTGAAAGCCTATGCTTGAATTCAAGCTTCTCTTTAGTAACCTGACCAGCCCCTGCAGGTTCAAATCATGAAACACCATATATTAAAATACGATAAATGCAGAAATATTCGTAATCTAAATGGAATTGAATACCGTAATCTTAACATTCATGAAGCAAAAACAGATATTTACCATACAGGTGGATTGAAACACTTCCATTGGGTACATACTCGTATACTAGAATCTGTTGACCATTTGCCTGGCAGTAACCTAGAAGAGTCACAATATTCCGGTGCTGAATTGATGCCAGATACCTTGCCTGATAACATACCGAAAAAACAAAACAAGACTATATTGGACCGATAAGCAAATTCTCAAATCTAAATATAATACTCTAAGATACTAATATCCCAATGTAACTGTAACAAATTCACGGACAGTAATATAATGTTCACCTCTTCAATGAACTCTTGAGTAGGGGGAGCGGGTCGCCTTTTTATCGCTACAAGCATACCATCATGAAGTAAACCCTTGTAAACCTCCCCAAATTTCCCTTCCCCAATCAAACTTTTGTCACTAAAATTTTTTGTAGCCAAAGACAATTCCTCAATTTCAAACCGTCTGGTTTCTCGGATTACTAATTCAATCCCCGGAGTTCTTCCAACTGGATAATATATCATTATCAGTTAATAATTAGAATTTAATAAGAACTCACTCATTGATATATAATGTTAAAAGTCAACCTTGAGATGGATCAGAAGAGCCAGTTTCTGAAGTTCTAGACACACTTCTGTTATTACAAAGGAAGAACCATGTAACAAAAATCACAACCCCAAGTAAGGCCACAGCTCCTACAGCACCTCCAACTATTGCTGCAAGAGCTCTTGTCATTTGGTATGAAAACCTACTTCACCTGTCTAACACACAATAAAAAAAAAGTTTAAATAAAAGAAAAAAGAGAAGTAATAATATCATTGCTTTTTATACATATTTGATGAAGGAATGAGTAATACTGTGACCTAACTTTGTAAAATAGTTCATCAAGATGACTGACAGCAGAGAAATATAAAGTACATTGCCAAATTATGGAGAGAATTAAAATGGTGAAAGCATACCCAAACTGATGAATTGGACAAGTGAGTTGGAACAGAAGCAGCTTAGCAAGATCCCTAAAAGACCCACCTTCATCTGCCAATAAAGATGCTGATCACAGGTTTGAATCCACCCACATGAATTTGTGTATCAAGAATCACAATGCATTGGCAAAAATCAATCAAAATAAGCAGCAATCAGTTGTAAAGTAAAGAACTTGATGAATGATTGAGGGGTGGGAATGCGTCTGTAAAGGGATCGAGATAAGCGGCTAATGATAATAATAATATTAATATTAAAAAATAATAATGGGGAAATAGTGATGAATTTAGAATTGAATTAGAGATACGAAGACCACCATAGCCAGAGTCTCTCGTCTCAGCGTTTGGACAGAGAGAAACAATGCCGACAGAAAGTGACCTCCCGCCGACACAGACACACACATTCCAAATCCGACTCAATACAAAGAAATTTTCTTATAAAAAAACAAAAATAATAATAAAAAATATTGATGATGAATTAGAAAGAGACCCACAAACAGGCAATCGCCATTTTCATCACTTATTGATGCGTTGACAAGAAGCAGAAGAAACTGAGAAAAACATTAAATAAACAAATAATAAAATGAACAAATAACAGGCTTGGTTGCTTGCTTGCTACTGCCTACTAGTAGTAAAGAAAGAAGAGAAAAGGAAAAGGAAAAAAAAAAGAAAGAGAGAAAGAAAGAGAGAAAGAGAGTGTGTGATGGGGGCAACTATGGGCTGTAAAGCAGTAGAATTGGGTTGTCTGGTACTGCTACTGGTAAGGGAGTTAGTTGGAAGGTTTTGTATTATACTTCCATCAAACTTAATTTACAATTCACCCCCCTCTTGTTTTTTGAATTCTTCAAAACATCTCCTTCATTTTCTATTGTGGAAGTTGGAGGGGTTTTAGTAGCATACCACATGAGATTGATACCCTCCAGCTAAGCAAATAATACCACACCTCACCACATCATCATCATCACTTTTAATCAACTCAGCCATCAATTCCTCAAATTTTGATTTCATTTGAGAGGTTGTCTATGCTTTTATTTTTTTTATTTTTAATATCAAATGTGTTAAAATTATAAGATATGATAAAAAAAGAAAATAAGTGGATTCCAAATGTCATCATATATTGGATAGAATGATGAAATAGGAAGATTTAAATCACTTATTTGTCTACGTCAAACCTCTGTGATGTGATATATGTAAGTTTGTAACATGTGATATGATAAGAGAGAGATCCAAAAAGTAATCTTGACATATTCTAATATTGTATAATCTTGATTTATCATAAGATTGTAAGACTTAGGGGCTGTTTGTTAAAACAGAATGATTAAGCACTGAATGATTCTGTGGTTTGAGTAATTTAAAGGCTCTGAATGAATCTGCCCCTGAATGTGACATGCTGTTTGATAAAGGTTCTGAATGAACAATCCGAATGATACAAATTATCATTTTAACCTTAATAGTGATATATTATATTATAAGATATGATTGTTTAATAAGATAAAATGTGAAAGAAGGAGTATTAGGGTAAAAATACTTGGTGCTTAATGATTCAGAATGCACTTCAAGGTAGAATGATTCAGCAGCATTATGTTGAATCATTCAGCACAGTCTTTATTCAGAGACAGCAATCAAACACACTGAATGCTGAATGATTTAGCATTCAGTGCTGAATGGTTCCATTAAGCAGCAAACAAACAGCCCCTTAGCCTGATTTGATTCTACTTGATTACCTATAGGCTATATTTCTATAAATAAATGTGTTCATATCATCACATGTTAAGTGACATATAAAAGTAACTTAGTTATATAAGCAATTCCGGATTCATTAATTTAAAATTTAATTTCAGAATAACATACCATATTACTAATATAATAATTCTCTATAACTTATATTGTACTGTTGGTATCATATATATTTGTACTTTTAATCTTACGATAATTTGTCATAAGATTAATATTTGATATGAATTGTGACACATATGAGATAAACTAAGGCCTTGTGTGGGATCTTTTGATCACATTTAGATCTTAAGATCATGAAAAAGAAGTCACACTCAAATATGACAAAGTTATTATACATAATAACTTTGTTCACGATGGTTACTGTTCAATCTTAATAGTAATTATCGTACCAACACTTAGGCATATTGCTAAGAAATGTAGCATAAATATCGCAATTTGTCAATAAAGATAATGTCTATTTTTTTAGATCAAAAAAGGTTTCTAAATTTTAATTTCTTACTAAAAATGGTATAGTGACTTGAATAACATGCTGACTACTTAGTTAGCAAGTTAAGAGTATCAAAATTTGCCAATAAAAATAATGTCTAACTTTTTAAGTCAAGAAAAGGATTATAAATTTCAGTTTGAATAAAAAGGGGTATATCGACTAAGGATGACAATTTGGAAGAGTTCTGGTTATTGTGTTCATATTAATTATGTGTCAACCCATTTCGGTTAAATGTATTCGCCAAGTTTTCTTCAGTTTTCCACTACTCGAATTACTTTTTTGTTTCGATGCGAACTTCGATATGATTTTTGTTTCGATTCAATTTGAATTGAATTCCATTTATATTTTTTTGATTCAACCTATATATCAAGTACCGATAAATAATATCGCTAAACAAATAACATTAAATTAAAGAAATACATCATTAAATACAATTTTAAAGCCAATATAGAATATTAAAGTATCAAAATACCAAGTACAAGTAGTAAAATGTCAAAGTAACAAAATGATAAAATTAAAATATCAAATATCAAAACGATGTAATATTATTTTAATTTTAAATACTTTATTGTTTTATAGAGAAAAGAGAGAAAACACATGCGAACACGAACTTAGATCTAAACACAATACCTTATTTTATTACAAATTGAAATTCATCATCTTTTATTGGTATACAAAATTGGACATCACGTTTATTGACAAATTTTGACATCTACGTTACCTTTTTCTAAAATTTGCATAATATATAATTAGTCACGTCATCAATTTTAATAGTTATCTGCTACGACAGTAGTCGATTGCCTTTTTTGTTAAAAATTGAAATTTAAACTCATTTCTTAGCCTAAAAAGTTAAATGTTACCTTTATTAGCAAATTTCAATATTTATATCATCATTTTCGACAATTTATCCGATTATCAATATGCATTTGTTATCATTAGTGTGAGAGGAGTGGCAAGAATGTGCTAGGTGAAAAGGGCCGACGAGGGTTCGAATTGGCTTATGATTTCCTTTTTGCCATTTAATTTTGCTCCTCTTATTCCATGTACACCTCCTTTACTTTCCCCTACATGGCTAGTTGGCTACAAATTACAATGAAGACTTTTGCTTTATTTGTTTGTGGCAGTTATATTTTATATTAATTAATTAATATATTTAAAACATTTAATTTTACATATAATTTAATTTTATTTAATAACTTTTATATGTATTAAAGTAGTGTAGAATTTAATTGTGTCCCTACTACCTTGTCTCAGCACATGTTATTTAGGAGGTATGTATGTATAATATAAATTCACACTTTTAAATAGGACCTAAAATTTGGACCCATTCTAAAATTCTAATTGAGCATCTATCTGATCAGATAATTACTGTTAAATTACTTACTGTGCAATTAATTTGCGCACGCAGGTATGAAAAGATTGTCTCAACAACCTCTCATTTCTTTAAACAAATTAGAATAATGATATTTAATTGTGAAAAAAAAAATAATGTGTTAAGTTGAAACATGTAATTAATATTCGCTACATATTGAAACAGAGCTTCACAATAATTAATAACTATACTTTGGATCGAATTGTATGTGGTATATATGAACAAATATTTTATTAATCCTAAGACCATCAGCATCCAATCCAAGTTACCCACTGCCACATCAGTATCCACATCATCTCTCACCTTCAACCCTATCAAACCCACAAACTCTCACATCCAACCCTTTTCAACCCTATATCTTTTCTATTTTTATTTTTCTATTTTTTATTTTTATTTAAATAATTTAATTATTTCAAAGACAATAAAATATCAAATAATGAAATTCAAAAGACTCAGGATCGCGTTTAAACTCCTGGTCGCGACGCGACACTTACCCGTCGCGGCGCGAACCTCCTGTTTTCGGTTTCCTATATAAACACAACTCCATATCTATTTTGGGGTTAACCACCTATCATATTACACCCATACTCTGCCAAATACGTTCCAGAAGCTATTCCAAGAGGCTTGAAGGCTGTTCTTGAAGGATTGAAGCTTAATTTGAAGATTAAAGGGCTAGGAAGCTTGCTTTTTACGGTTCTATCATTCCTCTTCTATTTTTAATGTCTTTATTTAATTTCCAGAAGTTGATTATGTTAGTTCTAGGCTAGTTTTTCTCTGTTTTCCTCCCTAGAGGAGATGAACCTCAATGAAGTTTGTTAATTTCAATTAGTTTGGACATGTTTACCATATAAATTGTCTTGATTGTTCAATTGATGATCCACATGTGT
>JAUEJL010117752.1:0-12060 GCA_032274825.1 Drosophyllum lusitanicum | reverse complement strand
TGCTATTTGAGGGCATATGTGATATAAATATATGTGGGTATATATATTTATGAATCAGAAACTAATTTTGGTGATTGTTGTGTTTTCGGACAATACCAAGACTCGGTAAGATTAGACTTCTGAGTGTGACGTTCAAGAAAGAAAAGGTGAGTGGAGGTTAACTCACGGATGGTAAAGGTTATGATTGATATGATTGATGCGATGCATGTGTTTGTGATAGCTAGACTGTTAAGTCTGTGTAACGCCCAATTTTATAAAAAGTAAAGTTTAAACAAAAGCATAATAGAAGGATTCACATATAGTCTTAAAAGTAAGCGGAAGCGTATTTACAACAAAGTTTGAGTATTGTTTTGTAAGAAAACACATTTAAAAGTACAACTGTTTTTTCTTATATTACACAACGGGCGTTAATTGTTTCAAAAGGAGTTGAGTAAAAAGCTGTCAAACGGAAGCTTTGCCCTTGCCTTTGGAATGACGTGCAAAACATTTTAAAAACAGTATCTATTAAGCTACAAGAGCTTAGTGAGTATGCGAAACTAACAATCATATAAACACACGTATAAGATCATAAAGAGATACCATACGTATGTCAGGCAAACAAAGCTAGCCTCTGGTTCTAGACCCACGACAACAACATAGGTTACAGTACTGTACCACATCTGAGCCTTACTTCATATAGCAGTATGCTAAACAACACATATGAATAGTATATGCATAATATTCTATCATGATAACACACATGTTGTAGATATGAATGATAGTCTAGTAACTCACCTTGTAAGCTGAAGTGTTATAAATCAATCCACAAGTAATTATGATTGAGTGAAAATGTCCACGACAAGTCTCTACAGGTATAATACCAAAAGTATTTCAAACACATGCTGAAACTTAAGATATAGAAACTGAAAAAGGGTAGGGCATGCCCGTACCCTACTATAGGCACGCCCGTGCCTAGGTGGTGCGACATACGGATGCTACTAATGATCCGACCTTCGTATCCAACTTATGCATTTGACTTTCAAAAACCCAAAGTCGTGCGACTAAAAAGTCACACCCGTGACTCGGAATGGTACGCCCGTGGCTTTACCCTAGGGCACGGGGTGTATCTCAAGAACTAGGGCTAGTCCGGCCATAGGCATGCCCGTACCCCCGTGGGTACGCCCGTGCCTCCTCGGATCAGAACAAGTAAGTCGACCAGCTTGCTGTTTTATGCCATTTTCACTCAAAAACTCAATTGTAATAGATTATAAACTTCATGAGGATGATTCCTTTCATTTCAAACAGCTAGTAAACAACAACTAACACCAAAATCACATACTTTGATCCTTGAATCAATCGTTAACCCAATTAACCCATTAATAAAACTAATCATACCTTGCAAGAAGTAGAACTAGGATGATGATAATAGATGCTTAAACTTGCTGAGTTCTTGTTCAAAATCCACAAAGAAAGAGATAAGAAGCTTCAAGTAGTATAAGTGAAAGTACGGTAGTTGTCTGTGTTGAGTTTGAAAGACTTCAACATGAAGTCAAAAGAAAGTGATATATATCTATATCTATTGCTTAATGTTACAAATGGTCTCTGCACTTATTAAAGTTCTAATGTGACAATTTGGCCCCTCTAGTTTTATAAACACATTTAATCCCATCCATGCAACTCATAACACACATATAACACTTATTATTTATTTCTATAATTTAAATATATTTCGAACCTTGGGTGTTACAACTCTTCCCCACTTGGAATGATTTCGTCCTCGAAATGAACTGCTGAAGAGTTCTGGATAATTATGTATCATCTCTTGTTCAGACTCTCATGTGTAATCCGACCCTTTCTTGTGCTTCATTGGACCTTGACCAGTCCAATTTGTTTATTACGTAAGGTTTTCACTTTCCTTTCTAATATTGCTATAGGTTGCTCCACATAGTTTAATTTGTCATCAATGCTAACATCTTCCAATGGTACATATGCAGACTCATCTGCTAATCATTTCCTGAGATGCGAAACATGGAAGGTGTTGTGAATCTGAGACAATTCATCTCGTAATTCTAGTTTGTAAGCAACCTTTCCCACACGTGCAATGATTCTGAATGGCCCAATAAATCTCGAACCGAGTTTCCCCCTCTTTCTGAATCTGATTACGCCTTTCCACGGTGACACTTTCAATAATACATAGTCCCCCACCTGAAATTCAAGTGGTGATCTGCATTTGTTTGCATAGCTCTTTTGTGTACTCTGAGCGGTTAACAATCTGTCTCTTATCAGCTGAATCTGTTCAGTTGTCCGTTGTACCACTTCTATACCACCCAGCTCTTTCTGCCCCACTTCACTCCAACACACCGGAGTTTTACATTTTCTACCATATAGCATTTTATATGGTGGCATTCCAATACTGGAATGATAGCTGTTGTTGTATGAAAACTCTGCTAAAGGCAAATAAGAATCCTAGCTTTCACCAAAATCAATAATACATGCGCGCAACATGTCCTCCAGGGTTTGAATAGTTCTTTCACTTTTACCATGAGTATGTGGATGATATGCTGTACTGAGATGAAGTTTAGGTCCGAGGTCTTCGTGAAATTTTCTCCAAAACCTAAAAGTAAATCTTGTATCTCTGTCTGACACAATAGAAACTGGTACCCCATGACGAGACACGATTTCTTTCACATATACATCTCCTAATCTTTTTGAAGAATAAGTCTCTTTAATGGGAATAAAATGTGCACTTTTAGTTAACCTGTCTACAATTACCCATATAGCATCATAACCACCTGGGTTTTGGGTAATTTGGTAACGGGGTCCATCTTAATGTTTTCCCATTTCCAGACTGGTATCTCTAAAGGCTGTAATTTTCCATGAGGTTTCTGATGTTCAGCTTTCACTTGTAAACGTGTAAGGCATTTTTCCACATATTTTGCTACATCACGTTTCATGCCTGGCCACCAATAATTCACAATAAAGGTCTTTATACATTTTGGTAGCTCCTGGATGAATAGAAAATCTGGATTTCTGAGCTTCATTAAGAAGAGTTTGGCACGCATCACCATAACCTGGTACCCATATACGACCATAACGAGTCAAACATCATGACTATCTTTAGTAAAATTGGCCACCTGCCCTTTAATTCGTTCTGAGTTATGATTTCACTTTTGATTGCTTCAAACTGGGCCATTCGTATCACATCAATTATAGGCGTTGTAAGATTCATTCTCGAAGATTGATTCTTCATGAGTACGGTTCCTGACTTCCAGCTTAAAGCATCAGCTACCACATTTGCTTTTCCCGGATGATAAAGTATATCACAATTGTAGTCTTTCAACAATTCTAACCAACGCCTCTGCCTCATGTTGAGATTTTTCTGATCCATGAAATATTTCAAACTTTTACGTCCAGCTACCACATTTGCTTTTCCCACATGATAAAGTATATCACAATTGTAGTCTTTCAACAATTCTAACCAACGTCTCTACCTCATGTTGAGATTTTTTTGATCCATGAAATATTTCAAACTTTTATGATTAGTATAAATTGTGAACTTCACACTGTATGAGTAATGTCTCCAAATTTTAAGTGCAAAGACTACCGCTGCCAACTCTAGATCATGAGTTGGGTAGTTACTTTCATGTGGCTTCAACTGTCGTGAAGCATAAGCAATAAGTCTTCCTTTCTGCATTAACACACAACCTAATCCACGATAAGCGGCATCACAAAATACCACCATGTCTTCGATTCCTCCACGTAATGCAAGAACTGGTGCGCATGAACAAGTATGAAAAGCACTCTCAATTTCTGAAATCCACACGTGACTAACGACAGGATCAGTAGATCCATGAAACAGTGGTGGTTGGCGTGCTGAGAAGTCCCTAAAATTGCAGACTTTTGGTGCATCACGAATGATAACTTGCGGTTGGGGGTTGACCCCTTCACCTCCCGCAGCAATTCTTGCTGCAAACTCCTGTCTGATCATCTCACGGTTTTGATCCTTTATCTATTCCACCAATTTGGTGACAATGTAGGGTATACTCTGCTCCAAAGCTTTGACAACTTCTTTGGCGGTTGTCTCCTATACAGTAGGTTCAACGACTCCCTGATTGAGATCTGGTGCTCCTTCATTCACTATTAGTTGTACCCTTATAGGGATTTGCTCACCGGTAACACTGGTTTCTACTCCTTTCGGTCTATGACTAGAACCACCCTCTTGCCTACTTACTGCACGAGAACCTCTTGTGTTTACCATCTTGGTAGTTTAGATAAAGCATTAAGGCATAAGGTAGCTTTATCACACTATCCTCTATAACAAACAGTTATTAGTACATCTAACATATCAGTACACCTATCATCAGGTCCAAAGTATTTCTATACATACTAAGGCATTCTATATATATTCCAAGGTGTACTACCTTTTACAAATACCCCTCACCCGATTCACAAGATTCCTCATAATTTCATTAAGTTCCAACATGTATCATGTGTTTGTAATTATATGGGCCCTTATATTACTCTAAATACACTACACACGTTCGATCTTAACTTTAACACAAAAAGTCCCAATTCACAGGCTTAGGCCATGTATTACCAATAAATTATATCACAAAAACAGTTAAATCATAAAGATTTCACATATATATCATATCAATTCTCTAATTATTTCAAGTATTCACATGTAGTCCTCATATAATACATAATCAATATAATGATTAATATACTCACCAAGCTGCAAGCCTTCCGTTTGACAATTATTTTCAAAACCACGGTTCAAGTCCAGACTGTGCATAACACATATCCAGATCCCTCAAACCGTGGCTCTGATACCAAGTTGTAACGCCCCATTTTATAAAAACTAAAGTTTAAACAAAAGCATAATAGAAGGATTCACATATAGTCTTAAAAGTAAGCGGAAGCGTAATTACAACAAAGTTTGAGTATTGTTTCGTAAGAAAACACATTTAAAAGTACAACTGTTGTTTCTTATACTACACAACGGGCGTTAATTGTTTCAAAAGGAGTTGAGTAAAAAGCTATCAAACGGAAACTTTGCCCTTGCCTTTAGAATGACCTGCAAAACATTTTAAAAACAGTATCTGATAAGCTACGAGAGCTTAGTAAGTATGTCAAACTAATAATCATATAAACACACGTATAAGATCATAAAGAGATACCATATGTATGTCAGGCAAACAAAGCTAGCCTCTCGTTCTAGACCCGGGGCAGCAGCATAGGTCACCGTACTGTAGCACATCTGAGCCTTACTACACATAGCAGTATGCTAAACAACACATATGAGTAGTATATGCATAATATTCTATCATGATAACACACATGTTGTAGATATGAATAATAGTCTATTAAACTCACCTTGTAACTTGTAGTGTTATAAATCAATCCACAAGTAAATATGGTTTAGTGAAAACGTCCACGACAAGTCTCTACAGGTATAATACCAACGGTATATTAATCATTTGCTGAAACTTAAGATATAGAAACTGAAAAAGGGTAGGGCATGCCCGTACCCTACTATAGGCACGCCCGTGTCTAGTTGGTGCGACATACGGATGCTACTAATAATCCGACCTTCGTATCCAACTTATGCATTCGACTTTCAAAAACCCAAAGTCGTACGGCTAAAAAGTCACGCCCGTGACTGGGCATGGTACGCCCGTGCCTTTACCCCAGGACACGGGGTGTATCTCAAGAACTAGGGCTGGTCTGACCATAAGCATGCCCGTACCCCCCTTGGGTACGCCCATGCCTCCCTCTGATCAGAACCAGTAAGTAAGCCAGCTTGATGTTTTATGCCATTTTCACTCAAAAACTCAATTGTAATTGATTAAAAACTTCATGAGGATGATTCCTTTCATCCCAAATAGCTAGTAAACAACAACTAACACCAAAATCACATACTTTGATCATTGAATCAATCCTTGACCCAATTAACCCATTAAATCTTGAATTCTAATAAAACTAATCATACCTTGCAAGAAGTAGAACTAGGATGATGACAATAGATACTTAAACTTGCTGAGTTCTTGTTCAAAATCCACAAAGAAAGAGATAAGAAGCTTCAAGTAGTATAAGTGAAAGTATGGTAGTTGTCTGTGTTGAGTTTGAAAGACTTCAACATGAAGTCAAAAGAAAATGATATATATATCTATATCTATTGCTTAATGCCACAAATGGTCCCTGCACTTATTAAAGTTCTAATGTGACAATTTGGCCCCTCTAGTTTTATAAACACATTTAATCCCATCTATGCAACTCATAACACACATATAACACTTATTATTTATTTCTATTATTTAAATATATTTCAAACCTTGGGTGTTACAGTCTGATGCTCCTTGCTTGTTGATTATTGTTTATATCTGTTGTGTGATTATTTGGTCGATACGTGCTCGAGGTATGATATCGAGTATCGTTTAAGGAGTCAGCTATGCATGGAATTGGGCTAGGCCTGATCGCTATTGGTTGAGAAGTTGTAGACCCTCTTACGCATGCGTTGTGTTGGAGGGGATCTAACTGTGCCAATTGGCGGTGGGCTGTCGGTAAACCTTTGCTTTGGCCGGCATTGGTTGTAGGTTGTACGCCGAACCGCCGGTCTTCTGGATTATGTGATTACATGCTTTGATATCGATTGATGATGATTGATTTTATTTTTTAAACTTCCTCTCACTTAGATTTGTGCTAATTCCCCACCGTTGATTATTTTTGCAGGTTCGTGAGTTTGAGATGTTCGTAAAGGAAAAGTTGACCTCCGCTCTCATATTGATTTTGTTTGAAACAAGCCATGTTTTTATATTGTAACATAACGAAGGATACTATGTTTGTATTTGTAAACAGATGTTTATATTCGTGTTTTATGTAAATCCTTGTTGAAGCTTCCGCAGTGTGTTTTAAGAAAAATGGCTTGGGATTTTACGGTGTTACATCTATGGTTTAGTTAATCAAAGATATGATAAGTGTTGATGTGTTGGTGTTATAAAGTGTTATTTGAGTCTTTGGTAGGCTGCAAACAAGTTGGATTTGGAAAGATTTGGGTTTTCGCCTGATTTAACATCAAAGCAAGCAAAAGTTACTATATACGCTGGCTCCTGCACAATTCATTATTCCAAGGAATTTTCTGCTGCACGAGCCCTCCTGTTTCGCGGCGCGAGCTATCCTGAAAACTCCAAAAACATTGTTTTGACCCCCTTTGTCCTTGTACTTGATAAGGGATTGATTCTAGTGATTAGAGGGAGATAAGATGGAGTCTTTAAGACCCGAAAAAGGTGTTTAACTTTAGTATGGATTCTATACACTTAAGGAGTTTTGATTTCGGTTAACTTAACTAAGTTATCCTTATGTTTTGTGATCATAGGATTCATATTCAAGTGATATAGCTTTGATTTGGATAAGAAGTGATCCTCATCACTTCAAACAGGTGAGTTGTACCCTACGGATACACATTTGGTTTTATAAACTTATAAGTCATCTAAATGACCTTGTATTCTATATTTTACAGACTTATGGTATCACTGTGACTTGTTATGGTTGATTATCGTGTTAATGATAATATGTTATGCTTTTGTATATGTTTTGCAAGCTTTGAAAGCATGTAATGCTATGTGATGTTTATTGCAAGTTAATAACTATACATGTTTAACTGCCTTGCATTTGTGATTCTACCTTGTTGGTCTGGACATGTGTTTGAGACTTAGTGCTTTGTACGACGTTGGTTCCTAACCATTGGGTGACGTGTATTGGTTTATGTGGCTTGGGCAATTGGGAACCTAGATACACGGGTGGTTGAGGAATTGGTGCAAAGACTGGGGGGATGATAGTACCCATTATAACTATATGGTTCAATGGGCTGACGAGCCACCAAACCTAAGCAAACACGAGTGGACTTGGGGAACAGGTCCTTCACTCCTGATAACCGTTGTATAGTAGACTGCTTCGTGCTACCCCCGCTTTGACGGGAGATGTGGACACACCCCTACGTGGACTTGTCGACCATGGTTGGCCACTATGGAAGATACAAGCTCTGGTGGACTTGTCCCCCACATCTTGTGTGTTATGATAAGTGTTGTCATGTTGCTTAAAAAGTGATGATGACTTATTTATTTGGTTAAACTGTTTTGATACACTCACTAGCTTATGCTAACAACTCTATTGTGTAAATATTTTTGTATCCGCAGATAAATAGTTGCTTTGCCGGTGAGGCGGGGAGAACCTTTTGGGAAGCCTTTGATTCGACCTAGTGACATGTTTGGATATGCACGACATTTTCTCTCATTTTGTTTATTCGTTGATTAGTGGTCGTGTAATTAAGCCAACAAGTAACACCAATATTTTGTAAATCAGTTTAAGCTTCCGCACCTCTATGTAAATGAATTAGCCAATGATGTTGTTTATTAGTAAATTAAAAATTTTAAAGCTATACTGAAAATCAGGGTGTTACAAGTTGGTATCAGAGCCGAGGTTTGAGTGAATCAAGCACCTTAGCGAGTGTTTGGTCTCAAACCAAGGCCGACCATTAATTGAAGATCCAAACATGTGGGTGGGCTTATGGGTTAAGTTAAGAATTTTATGAGAGATGGGGAAACCCTGTTTCTATATGCACTAGAATTGTTGATTCTTTGCTTTGCCGGTGAGGCGGGGAGAACCTTTTGGGAAGCCTTTGATTCGACCTAGTGACATGTTTGGATATGCATGACATTTTCTCTCATTTTGTTTATTCGTTGATTAGTGGTCGTGTAATTAAGACAACAAGTAACACCAATATTTTGTAAATCAGTTTAAGCTTCCGCACCTCTATGTAAATGAGTTAGACAATGATGTTGTTTATTAGTAAATTAAAAATTTTAAAACTGAAAATCAGGGTGTTACAAGTTGGTATCAGAGCTGAGGTTTGAGTGAATCAAGCACTTTAGCGAGTGTTTAGTCTCAAACCGAGGCCGACCATTAATTGAAGATCCAAACATGTGGGTGGGCTTATGGGTTAAGTTGAGAATTTTATGAGAGATGGGGAAACCCTGTTTCTATATGCATTAGAATTGTTGATTCTTTGCTCTATGTGATGCTTGTTGTTGTCTAATTGTGTGTAATAGACCAGATTTAAGGCATGGATGCCCATTATGATGATAACTTCTTCAGTGTCCACCCCGGAGGTGATGAAATACCTTTAGAGCATTCTCAACCAAGGGGAAATCCTGGTTCCAGCATTCTCAACCCCACTCGGGTAATGATCAGTCTTCTGTGATAGCTCAACTCCTGACTCGAATCCTAGAGTTAAAAAACCAGTTGAAAAAGAACAATGACTCACCAAAGACTTCGACTCATGGCGAATCCAGTGATGCTTCTATCTCTAGGAAACCCACCGTTTCCTACAAGACTTTCTTGAACTGTAAGCCTCCTACCTATGAAGGTAGTAATGATTCAATTGTAACTTTTAGTTGGATTAAGGAGATGGAGCAGACGTTTACCTCTTGTGACTGTGATGAGGAACACAAAGTTCCTTATGCTGTTAGGCAGTTAAAAGAGAGCCTTGGTCTGGTGGAACACAATTAAGGCAACAATGCCTAAAGGTGAAGCTGATAAGCTAGGGTGGGACGAATTCCTAGAGTTGTTTCAAGAAGAATTTTGTACTGAAAGGGATCTTAAAAGACCTGAAAGGTAGTTCTTGAATACGAGACTGGGTGATTCTACCATGGACGAGCATGTCCGGAAGTTTAATGAACATCTCAGTTTTGTGACCACTTGGGTTCCGAATGAAAAAGCCAAAGTCAAGCGGTTTGTTGAAACCATACCCCCTGAGTATAAAATTAATATCAGAGATTGTCCAACTCATCTCTCGGCCACTCAAAAGGCCAAGTTCTTGTTCGATGACTTCAAGGCTTCGAAGCAAGCCAAAAAGTTGATTGGTGAAAAGTGTAAGGCTGAGCCCTCTAGTGGTCAGCCAAAGAAGAAAGTGACTCCATCCTCATTCTCTAAGCCTAGAACTGATGACTCTAACCTCGTTGGTGCAAGACTTGTAGGTCTCATCACAAAGGAGATTGCACCAAGGGCACCAAAGCATGCTCTCGATGTGGTAAGCCTGGCCACACCCCAACTGATTGTTTTGCTTTATTTGTCACAAGCCCAATCATAAAATTGCTGATTATCCACAGCGTAAAGAGGGAGGAACTAGCGGATCATCATCAAAGGGTAAGAACCCTCTAAAGGCTAAAGGGCGGGCGTTTCAAATGACAGTGGATGAGGCCCGGGAGGCAGGGGATGTTGTGTCTAGTATGTTCCTATTGAATTCTACACCTACCTATGTGTTATTTGATTCCGGAGCTAATCGATCCTTTGTGTCATATGCTTTCCGTGGTAAACTGAAATTGCCTTTTAGTAAGCTTGCCAAACCTCTTAATGTTGAAATTGCTGATGGCAAGATTATTTCTGTGACTGATGTCTATGATAGTTGTACTCTTGATACTGACGGGAATTCTTTACCGATTTGTTTGCTACCTGTTAACATATCATCCTTTGATGTATTCATTGGTATGGATTGGCTTAGTGCTAATCAAGCCGAAATCTCTTGTTCTAAAAAGTTGAAAAAAATTCCTTTGCCTAACAGTTTGCACGTTATAGCTTGGGGCGAGAAGCGTAAATCGGTATTAGAAATCATATCTGTTATGAAATCCCGTAAGTATTTACTTAAGGGTTGTGAATTATTCTTGGCATATGTCCCTGATGCTAAGAAAGAGAAGAAAAGTGTTGGGGATGTGAAGGTTGTTAATGAATTCCCTGACGTGTTTCCTACCTCCTGTTCGTGAAGTTGAGCTTAAAATAGATTTGATCCCTGGAGCAACTCTTATTGCAAAAGCTCCTTATCGTTTAGCACCGTCTGAAATTCGAGAAATGATGACACAAATCCAGTTTTGTTTGTCAAGAAAAAGGATGGTACTCTCCGGATGTGCATTGATTACCGGGAGTTGAACAAAAGGACCATCAAGAACAAATATCCGCTTCCTCAAATTGACAAATTGTTTGATCAACTTCATGGTGCAAGCTATTTCTCTAAGATAGATCTTCGTTCGGGCTATCATCAAGTTCGTATTAAAGAATATGATATTCCTAAGACTTCATTTAGAACGCGTTATGGGCATTATGACTTCCTATTAATGCCTTTTGGTCTAACCAACGCCCCTGCGGTGTTCATGGATCTTATGAATCGAGTTTGTCGACACTTTTTGGATAAGTTTGTAATTGTTTTTATTTATGATACTTGGTTTATTCAAAAATTGAGAGAGATCATGAAGTACATCTTTGGGAAGTTCTTGAAGTCCTTCGATGTGAGAAACTTTATGCAAAGTTCTCTAAATGTGAATTATGGCTTCGGGAAGTCCAATTCCTTGGTCATGTCATTTATGGTGAAGGTGTTAAAGTTGATCCTTCCAAAATTGAAACGGTTAAGAAGTGGGAATCGCCTAAATCCCCTTCTGAAATCAAGAGTTTTCTTGGTCTTGCGGGTTACTACCATCATTTCATTCGTGATTTCTCAAAGATAGCGGATCCATTGACTAAGTTAACCCGTAAAATTGTTTCTTATTCTTGGACAGATGTTCAAGAAAATGCTTTTGAAACACTCAAAAGATTATTGTGCCAAGCTCCAGTTCTTTCTCTTCGTGAGAGATCATGTAACACCGTAAAATTCTAAGTCATTTTTTTTTAAACACGCTGCGGAGGCAATAACAAACATAATTTACATAAACCCCACAACCGGGAATACTAATTACAAAATACATCATCTTGTTCATGTTACAGAGTTACACAAAATATGGCTCGTTTCAAATAAACTAATATCAGAGTGGAAGGTCAGCTTCTCCTTTAACAAACATCACAAAACTCGCAAACCTGCAAAAACAGTACAACGGTGGGGAATTAGCACAAGTCTAAGTGAGAGGAAGCTAATCACAACAGCAAGCATCAACAATCGATATAAGAGCATGTAACCACACAATTGTCAGGATCGGATATTACCAATATCAATAACAAGAATTATCTTTTGAATTAAATCAGAGTTGTTAAAAGACAATC